>JAZKJV010001056.1:342989-515801 GCA_037367405.1 Ottelia alismoides
TCAACCTCTAGTGTATCCTAACCAACCGTCTACAGAAAAAATGGAGATAGCTGAAAGCGTTGTCTCCAACCAACCAATCTTCCACCTCATGATAAATACCTTGTTTTCTACTGGCCAACTTCAACAGGGTTTCCCAGTCATCCTTACCCAGCTTTCCCCTGGTGGGTGCAATCCCATGTTAATACGAAGGAAGCTCGCATGGTGACAATCATAAAGCATGACTACGTTCTGTTGTTTTAATCTTTGCCTAGTACAGGAATAATGATACCAAAAGCAAACCTCTTATGCCTGATTTGTAGCCCCGAGAAAAGCACACCCTTTTCCTAACTCCCCTCTATCGTTCGAGACCCCCCTTCCCTGCTCGCTTCTTTAAAGATGCCCGTAAAATGGTATTATAAAATTTTCAGAAAATCACCCTTCTAAGGAAGGCATTGATCATTAGCCTTTTCCAAACCACTGCCACTTCATCTTCCTTTAAAAAAATTATGCAAAACGGACCTTTAATTAAAAAACAGAATGCAGTGGAGAAATAACCTCCTCCGTCACTATTTGTAGCCTGTTTACCAGCATCTTGACCATGTTCAGGAAGGCAAAAGATGATTGTAGTTGTCCTCTGAGATAAGAGGAAGAAGAGCAATGTGGTTTGATGTATTGAAACCCGTTGAGGAGGGTAGAACTAAGGTAAATACTATTTATTGTATTCCTCAGAATAGTAAAGAAAACAAAAAGGGAGATGTTTACAGCTCATTCGTTTCCTATTTGTCTTTTTTAACATCCCCTCAAGTTGGTGAATATATATTTATTATGCACAACTTGTTACAATAATTTTCAGACATGGTTTGGGGGGTGCCTTTGTAAACATGTATGATGCTTGTTTACTAAGGAAACACTTATTGTGTTTAGAAGATTCATTTGAATCAAATCTCTAGTGAAGCGGCAATCGACTGTCACATGCTTAATGCACTCCTGGAACATTGTTAGAAAATAGGAAGCAGAAGTGGAATCAGAAATAAAGATAAAGAACTTGACAAGGTTGCAAAGTCGGTAGTCAGGACTCGGTCGGTTGGGTCACTGACTAAGGATTAATCGGCAGTCGGACGATTAATTGGATTTAGTCGGACTTTAATCGGCTTTGAATTTTATGATTATTTTAAATATATAACTCATTTTTATACATATATTTACATATATTTTGTACATTTTTATATTATCATAGTAAAATAAAAAAGTAATTGAATTTAAATATAACACTAAGCATATTATAATAAGTTTGCTTATAAAAAAAGCAAAACATATAAGAATATGCTATCTCCAAGCAAAAAATTGGTCGACTAGTGTACCTAGTTGGAATTAGTTGGTAATCGGTCGGTCACCCCACTGATTAGACTAGTCGGACCTACTTGTCGGGCCAGTCGGGTGACTTTTACAACCCTGGAACTTGAAGAACACACAATAAATTTAACGTGGATCCTACTCCCTAAGGAGCGGGATGAAACCACGGGAGAATGCCTCAGAGGGCGTATGTGTTCATTGCACTTTCTCATCTGATACATGAGGTCTAGGGCTCCTTATAGGGGTGCACATGGATTGGATTGGATCAGATTTTAGCTCAATCCATGTCCAATCCACACTTAACGGATTTTTTAGTTTTCCAATCCAATCCAATCCAATAAACATGCAAATCCAGTCCAATCCGATCCACCGGATTACGGATTGGATCGGATTGGTTCGGATTTTTAATACTCACCTAAGTTATGATTAAGTTTGTAGCACACTAGACCTCTATATTTAAATCATGATTCTAAAATTGAGATTATGGATAAATGTAACGAAAATGATAGTTACTTTTTGGAAAGCAAGAACTACGCTTGTTATGGATATAGTACGAACAATCATTTTATAACTAAATATAAATAACATAATTGTAATCCATAGAAATCATAGAAACTTCACCTTGACTTTGACTAAAATGCAAGTTTGTATATATCAAATAGAAACTACAACTAATCCGCTTGGTTACGTAATGCGGGACGGAGGATCGTGCACGAAGGAGGGATGGGACAAGAACCATGCCCCACTACGCGGTGCGGGGTTGAGGTTCCCAGCTACACGTGCACGAGGGAGGTCTGTTAGAGCAAAAGACAAGGTTTGTTTGTGCATGTGCGAGGGGGTCTAGCTATGCGTGTGAATGGCTGGGGACGAGGTGGGCGTAGCTGAGGATGAGACGGTAGACGGCTAAGGTGGAGATCTGGCTACAGGTTTGCGAGAGAGGTCTGGGAGAGCCGAGGACGAGGTCCGGTCACGCATATGTGAGAAAGATTGGGTTGTGCATGCACACAACAGGGGATGATGACAACATCCGAAGGAGATGTGCACTCTAAGGGTAGAGATGCGTGCAACACGAGTGCATGTCTTGTTTGGAAGGATCCCGAGATTGTTTAGGATTATGTATTATTATTTTTAAGAATGGTGTTTTGTTAAGAAAATTGGAAGGGCTCGAAGGACATTGTGGGTAGGTAATGTTTTTTTCAAAACCAACAAGTGAGATGGGTAAGGGGATTTCCAACAAGTGGTGTGGAGTAAATCTTGAGTTGGAATTAATTTTAATTATAAAGGGAGTAGCTTGTATATTTAATATAGCTTTCAAATAAAATTAAATATATAATTTGCTTTAATGATAAGAAATAAATTATTATATATTATTTATTTATCAACGGATTAACGGATCGGATCGAATCGGATTTTGATAATAATCCGATCCGATCCATAGATGAATGGATTTGTAAATTTCAATCCGATCCAATCCATTGAACTTATAAATCCAAACCGATCCAATCCAATAACAACAGATTGGATTGGATTACGGATTTTATCCAATCCATGTGCACCCCTAGCTCCTTATATAGCCTCCAAGTCCCACCACTGGTAGATGAGGGACTAACTCTTGGATGGGGTAAATGGATCCTGGAGAGATCCATTTACCCATCTCCCATACATATGACGCACAACCAAATACTCCAACACTCCCCCTCAAGCTGGAGCATGCAATGCTCAGCTTGGACAAACAAACAGAAAGAAACTCAACTCACGCTACAGGACACTACGGACAATATTAACCCAACGCGCATAACTGCTGCTGTCGAGGACGTTGCTTCTCATGCTGTGCAGGTGAGGAGGACGAACGGGTTGGAGTGTGAGTCTGCTGAATCTCCTCGTCGGAGAGCATGTACTCTAAATTGCGCCTATTAGAGTCACTGCAACTGGAAATGAGTCTCCTCGACGGAGTACTCCGGCCTGCCACAACATGTGGACAACTGCTCCATCTCTGAAAAGGGGCTGAACTGAAAAGGCCGTGGAAGTGCAATCCTCGTCGGAGTCCACGGTCGCTGGAGAATGGAGTCTGAAAAAGTCTCCTCGTCGGAGAACTGGGTCTCTCCCATTTGGCTCAGAGAATGGTACACTACTCTGGAGTATCTATGATACCACATGAAAACCCTTGCCAACATGGCATAGGAAATGGTCCTCTACTATGGAGTCCCTATGGCTCACATGAAAATTCTGGCCTAACAACAACAAGAATGATGTGGACCACGAAACTGAAGACCGCTCACTCGTACGTGTCCGAAACTGAAGACTCGAAACAAATCCGACGTCGAGTCTGATCAACTGTAGAGTCTGAATCAGAATGGCCTGCAATCTGGAGTCTGGAGAATCTGGACAAACTGAAGAAGACTTGTGACTCTACATATACTCCCTCTTTCTCCCATACTTGTCAGAAAACAATGACGTCGACCAAGTTGGGAGAAGACAAGAAAATGAGGGTAACAAAACATAAGCCATCACAATTTCTCGGCTTTTCTTTTCAATGAAAATTTTCTTCGTGTTTTTTAAGCTCTCTCTCCCTTTTATTTCAACTAAGCCGTTCACCATTTTTTTTTACGGATTTTCAAATCAATTTGTTTTAATTTTTTAAGCCGTTTTCTTTTTTTTTTGTACGGCTCTTTTTTAATCTGCAACTCCTCCACCTCTTATATATATATCACAACCCACTTGTGCACATTTTTTTAGCGCCCGGCCTCTTGGGCCTTACACTTATTTAGGGTTTCCCCTCACGGGAGCCCCTTTTTTTTGTTGTTGTCGAAGACATATGCCCCCCCGTGATGGGGTTCCTGGGTGCTGCCCCCTCGGGATTTCAAAGCTGCAGCTGCCTGTAGAGCAGAGGGGAAAGTGATGGGGCGGTGATTCCGCCTGAGAAGAAGTGGCCGAAGGAAGGGAGCCGTCGCTGAGGATGGTTCGATCGGAGGGAGCAACGCGTCGCCGGGGTCTGGAGGAGAGTGCGTGGGGCTGCGCCTGTGCTGATGCACGAGGCCCGCGCGCAAGGTGGGATCGCCCTTGGCGTCTAGGGCTTACTTTTTTTTTTTTTGAGGCTCCAAAAAAGGGGGACACACTCGGAGGTGCTCACCCCAATGCATTAAAAAGAGGAAGAGAAACTTACAGTGGTAACATGAAGATGAGAAATTACAGAACAAAGTAAAGGGGGGTAGACGGAGATCGTATCCCCCGCAGCTAAAAAAAAAATTACAAAGAGGTCCAGTCACGAAGGAAGCCCGAGGCCGTGGATCTAACATTCTCCAAATAGAACCGCTGATGAGCAAAGATAGCTTCGTTTCGCCCCATCCACAGGCTCCAAACCCTCGAGATAGGGTCCAGCAACACAGGCCACGAGCGCCCCCGATCAGAGAACAAGCTTTGACAAAAATGAGCGAAGGAAGATAGGTCCAGCCACCGTAGATCGGCCCATAGCGCTTCAACACAGCAACAATGCAGAAAAAGGTGATCAATAGTTTCCGTATCCACGCCACAGAGAGCACAGAGAGGCGAAGAGTTGGGGAACATCCGTGCACAACGATCTCGAGTTAATATTCTTCCCCTACGTAGCAGCCAAAGAAATATACCCACACGCTCAGGGAGCCTGAGCGCCCACAAGAGATTGCAATCACGTAAGAGGATGTCATCCCTCCCAGCGTCCAGGGGCAAAATGGCCTTATATGCGGCACGAGTAGAGAAGGGCCCATCTTTCCAGGCCAAGTAGTCCCGGCCCACAGAAGGGACAGGGGCATCAACAAGATTACTTATGAGAGAGGTATATTCTAGCATCCGCTGTTCCGACAAGGATTCTGAAATAATAGGGCACCAATCGCGCCCATCCCAGCAGCCGGCCACCGTAACACATTTGTTGGGGACCAAAGCGTACAGACGGGGGAACGTGAAACAAAAGGGCCCCCTTCCCGTCCAGTCATCCTCCCAGAAGCGCAGCATAGAACCATCGCCGAGCTTGAATGAGAACAGTGAGCGATTCCGACAAAGAGCACCCATCACCCCACGCCAAAATATAGAGACCTGGCCCCGATAATCACCACGAAAAGCCAAATGGATGCCATCCCCTGCCGCACCCCTCAAACAATTAATCAAGAAGTTGTCCTCCTTACCCCAAATCCTTGCCGCCCACTTGAGCAACAGAGCATCGTTCACCGACGCCAGGCGCCTCACACCCAGCCCGCCCTCCTTCTTAGGGCGCGTGACCTCATCCCAGGCAACGAGGTGCACCCCCTTCCCCCCCCTCCCTTCTTCCCCCACAGAAATGCCCGCATACACTTCTCCAGACGCCAACGAACCCCCTTTGGCATCCCCCGCACCGAGAGAAAGTAGATAGGGATAGAGGAAAGGACGGATTTTAGAAGCACTAACCGGCCACCACGGGAGAGAATCGCCGCGCGCCACCCATCCAGGCGATGCTCGACCTTCTCGACGATCGATTTCCAGTCACGCGTGCGCGCGCGGCCCAGCGTCAAAGGTAAACCCAGGTAGTCGAAGGGAAGATCAGAAGTTTGACAGCCCAGCACGTGCGAGGACATCGCCGCCTCCGCCGAGGACATGAAGAAAGGGACCGCCTTTGATTTGTTAGCATTGATATGAAGACCGGATAGCTCGCTGAACAATTGAATGGTAGTAGCCATTGGGGACGCATTTGAAGGGTCCCCCTCGATGAAGCAAATTGTATCATCAGCAAATTGGACGAGCGGTATGTGGTAGGGGCCCAAAGAGCAGCCCCGAGACAAGCCAGCCCCCACAACACCCTCGATCATGCGCGGCAAAACATCAGCCGCCAGAACGAAGAGGAGAGGGGCAAGGGGGCAGCCCTGGCGTATCCCCCTCCGCGGTTGGAAAGAGCCCCCTACCGGCCTGCCATTGACCAAAAGAGATAGCGAGGCCGTTGACACACAACGCCTCATCCACGTAATCCAAGTAGAGGGGAATCCCCTTCGCCACAGAACGGACCATAAGAACCGCCAATCAAGAGTATCATAGGCTTTGGCAAATCAATCTTCCAAAGAATTCCCTTTGTTGCATTCCTCCTCCATGACTCAATAATCTCGGAAACAAAGGCATAGCAATCAGCAATTTGCCTACCCCGCACGAAGGCGGCCTGCGTAGGCGAAATGAGCGAGTCGAGGAGCGGGGCCAGGCGACGCGCGAGGGCCTTAGCAATAATAAGATAGATTGCATTGGACACGGAGATAGGCCTGAAATCCTCAATCCTAGTAGCCGCGGCCGATTTAGGGATAAGGACAATATGGACCGATTTAGTATATCAAAGCCATCGTTTCTCTCGCAAAAATCCCGCGCCACAGCCATAACATCATTCCCAAGAATATCCCAAAAATCCTTGTAAAAGCAAACCGGGAAGCCATCAGGCCCCGGGGCAGCATCACGATTGAGGTCCCAAACCGCCCCTTTGAGTTCTTCCAAAGAAAGCGGGAGCACGAGCGCCTCCGCAGAAGCAGCATTGAGAGGAGGAGCACCCTGGCCCGACCAGCGCCACCGCCGCGGGGCCGAGGAGCCGAACGCAGCACGAAAATAGTTCCCCACAGCCACCCCCACATCAACCTCCCCCTCAAAATGCATCCCACCAATGGTTATAGAAGAAATGGAATTAGAGCGGCGGTGGCCACTCGCCACCCTGTGGAAATAAGCAGAATTGGCGTCCCCCTCCTTGAGCCACCTCACACGGGATCGCTGACGCCACTCGATTGAACGCTTACGATCCTCCAGCCGCGTCGTCGCAACGGCGGCAGCGCGCTCAGCCAACTCGTCCGAAGTCAGATCTCTATCATTCTCGAGAATGTCAAGGCGAAGAATCGCCGCCTCAGCCGCCAACCGATCACGAATACGAGCCTGCCTCGACTCCCGCTTGAAGGACGCGAGGGCCGCACGTAGTGAAGAGAGTTTAAGGGCAAAGCTCTGTGCGGCAGAACCCGCAAAGACTGATTGGGTCCAATGATTCCGGACAAGATCCCTGAATCCCGGCTCGAGGAGCCAAGATCGCTCATATCTGAAGAGCCCATGGGGACGCTGACCATCCCCGGTGTCACAAATGATGGGATTGTGATCAGAGAAAGCGCGAGGACGAGAAGTGACCGAAGAAAGTGGAAAGGCCTCCATAAATTGCTCGTTTGCCAGGAACCGATCAATCCTCGATCGGGCAGAATTCGACCTCCAAGTGTAGACCAAATCATTTGCGTCCAGCCCCTCCAGGGCCAAGTCCCGAACAAGGTCCATGAAATCTGATGAGCCGGGATCGCTGCCCCCACGAGCGCGGGGACGGTCCCTTGATCGCAATGTGACATTAAAATCACCCCCCACCAGCCAAGGCAAGTTATCAAAGGCAAGCGCATCCGCCCTTAGGTCCTCCAAAGCTCCCGGCGGTCAATATGAGATGTAGGCCCGTAGACACAAGTGAAGGCCGCACGCACATTATTTTCCGATAGGGTGAGCACCACGGATACGGAGTGACGACCGATCCTCGAGGATGAGAATGACAGGCGCGAAGAGCGCCACGCTACAAATAAGCCACCGCTCGCACCAGAAGCATCCAACGCACGAAACGCATCCAACCCACCAGCACCAAAAGACCGCCAAACATCTTCATCCAGCACAGACAGCTTAGATTCTTGAACAAAAGCAATGTCGCATCCCCATTCAAGAAGACGAGCACCCAAGGCACGGCGACGATGGGAATCACAAAGTCCACGCACATTCCAAGACAAGATCTTCATTAAACCACAAAAAGAGGTCCCCAGGAAGCCGCAGATCCCAAAGAAGAACTTCAACAGCCAGGAGGAGATCTCCTCCCCACACGTACTAAGCCCGAAGCAGCTGCCACCACATCCTGAATCGAAGGAGGGGCTCGAAAAGGAGAAGAAGAGGGTGGCGTGTCACCCAGGCGGAAGGAGCATCGCCTTCGAGAGTAGGCTCGACCAAATCTTGATGGGGGGGAGGAGCCCCCGACCACGTCACGGGCACCGCCATGAAGGACGTCAGCATCAACCTGCTCTTCACCGCCCGACCAATCCCTCGAAGGGCGCCCCCCTCGGCGAGGAGGGGTGAAGAGGAGGGGATCATTGAGAATATGCGCAGAAGGGTCCAGCGATAATAACTGCGATGTAGAGATGTCCTCCAAAATGTCCCTCGTGAAAGGGGCCACCATACTGCCGAGCATAGTGATGGGCGGGGCCACCATACTGATGGGCATAGGACATGGATAGTCCGAAACCCAAGAAATGCATTCGGGTACCCCGTACTGGTCGGACATCACCCGATAAGGAGGCCCGAAAGAGATAGCAGCAGATCCGACCGAAGAGTCGCTTGTAGACGCAGCCACGTGAGCAGAGAGATCCACATCGGGGCAATCCACCGCCACAATATCACGACTGCCACTCGCGCCCCAATGCGAATGAAATGATGGGCCCGAACCATCGGCCTCCCCGAACGACGCTTCGGAACATCCCCCATGCGACGCTTCGGAAAAGTCACCAGGCGCCGCTTCGAAAATATCCCTGGAAGAGGCCACGTGTCGCGAGGAACCTGAACCGTCACCCCTCGACGGAGAGCCGTGATGTCCACCGCGCAAGGCGGAAGAAGAAGAAGATGGATCAGACGCCGGCGGCGGCGGCAAGATGAGAATCTCCACCTTGAAAGACCATGAGCCCAGGAGCAGACGCTCGAATATGATCTTCCCCTCCATCTCCTCAAGGAAACGAGGGGAACACTCCAGAACAACCGATATGCTGGCCCAATCCGCCCCTGGCGCCAAGCCGTCGTCAAGAACTGCTAGAACTTGCCCCCACCGAGCGATCATCTTAGAGAGCACAGGCACCGTGCGAGAGAGGAAAGGGACCCCCCGCACCTCCGCGATACAAACCTCGGTATCATGCACCACTCCATCCGCGACACGAAGGGGTCGCCAAGTAACATCAGGAAGCCCAAACCCACGAAAGAGGCTCTCCCGTTGCACCGGGGATAGTCCGCGAGCACAACAGCGCTGCGAGTCCAGGATGACAATGTCGCCGTCAAAATCCTCGCCAAGAAACAAAATCGTCCTCGCTCGAATGTCGTCCCAGGAGAGATCCGATCGACGTCGGACACCCACCGCAGCAAGGTGTCCCTTGTATGAATCACGCGTGCACTCGAAAAACCCTCCGCCATGCAGGCCCGCATTCCGCCGCGCGGGCCCGCCCCCCTCCTCTTCACCCCTCCTTCCCCTACGAACTGCAGCCCCATCCCCACGCACCTTGCGGGAAAAGCCCCCCTGCACCATATGCTCCGCATCCGAACCATGCACAGGAAGCGAGTCATGCACTGCATGCTCGTCGCCCGCACCGCCATCCACCTCCAACAGCTGCACAGAGCCCACCACCTCCGCCAACACCTCAGTAGCAGGAACGCCACCCACCTCGCTAGCAGGAACGCCACCCACCTCACTAGCAGGAACAGAATCCGCCTCACGAGCAGGAACACCAGCCGCGACGCGAGCAGTAGCCCCCCCCCCCTAGTTGCACCATCCCCGGCAACCACCTCCGCAAATGAGCGAGTATCGCGACCACCCCGAGTATTTCCAGGGCAGTCACGGGAAGATGACCGGCGAGAGACCGCGCGTTGTCCGGCGCGACCTCCCTCACGAACGAACCAGCAAGACGCCATGCGATGCCCCACCCTACCACAATGGAAGCAGCGGGGCGGAGTATCACACGCAGCGGCTAGGTGACCACGTAGACCACAGCGGAAACATTTACGACCAGGCTTCGCATGCGAAACCCGTCGCCAACCTCCCCCTCCGTCGTTGTCGCGCACCGCATGAGCTTCCCTTTCGCCACGAACCTTGGGTCTCCACTCAAAACGCTCCGCCATCCCCTTCATCCAGTCCCCCGCGCACTGACCTTCCTCGCGTCTAGGGCTTACTGCGAAGGTGATGCTGTGTCGCTTCGAGTGCATGGGAACCCACCGTCGCCTGGAGCTAGGTGCCTCCGCCTGAGGCTGGGAGGTGCGACTATCGCAGTTGTTTGCTATTGAACTGGGAGGTGCGACACCGGACTGGAGGTTGGCACGTTGGGGTTGGTGTGTTGGGGTTGCGCCTGGGGCTTCAGCCGCCTGGGAGTTGGTGGCGAGGAGGAGCGGCTGATCTGGAGGAAGAGCGCGCAGAGGTGCTGCTCTGGTGATTTCGGTCTGGTTGAGATGCGCGTGCCTGTTGCGATGGAGTCACGCATGGGTCTGGAACCCTCGCGCTCGCGAAAGAAGGAGCGTACAATGGAGGTCTCTGCTAGGGCAACGTCGTTGGGGGGGATTCGATCTTGCGCCGCCTGCGCAAGATTCAAGAGACTTGTTGTTGCGAAGCCTCCAGGCGGCCTTCGAGATGAAATCGATGATGCCTTCAGATTTAGAGTTCTTCGAAAAACCCTAGAACAATGATACTCTAATCTTGAACAAATGACGAACATAATAATCTCTAAGAACAATAAACGAATCTCGAACAATGATAAACGAACGTAAAATCTTCGAGAATCGACCCGCTCTGATACCATGTTAGAAAATTGGAAGCGGAAGCGGAATCGGAAATAAAGATAAAGAACTTGAAGAACACACAAGAAATTTAACGTAGAACCCTACTCCCTAAGGAGCGAGATGAAACCACGGGAGTAGGGGTGTAAACGAGCCGAACTTGAGCGATTCAACCCAGGCTCGGTTCGGCTCGTTTAGCATAGTTTCGGGCTCGGGCTCTGTTCGACTCGATAAAATGAAAACTGTAATCAGGTTCAGTTCGGCTCGGGTAAGGTTCGTAAATGTTCGGTTTGGCTCGTTAAAGGTTCGTTTAAGAATAAATGTTGTGCAGATGTTTCTATCCAAAGGGAAAAACCGCAGCTGCATGGGAGGGTTTTGTGGGGTTTCAGACATAGGGAATAAGGACTTAGGGAGTGGATGATTGGATGGGTTTGGAAAAATAAGTGAATGCCCTTATGTTAATATAGAATGTATTTTTTCCTTATATATACAATATGTATGTATATATACTTTTATGTATGTATGTGTATATAATCAAACTTTTAACGAATCGAACCTGAGCGAACCTATGTTTTTGAGGTTTGGTTTGTTTATTTAATCGAGCCCAAACTTGTGTTCAGGTTTGGTTCATTTATTTTCAAATCGAATCTGAATCGAACTTTTAACGAGCCGAATCTAAGCGAATGTCGAACCTGAGAATTTTCTGATAGCCCTACACGGAAGAATGCCTCAGAGGGCGTATGTGTTCATTGTACTTTCTCATCTGATACAGGAGGTCTGGGGCTCCTTATATAGCCTCCACAGAGCCTCTAAGTCCCACCAATGGTAGATGTGGGACTAAACTCTTGGATGTACATGATTGTCACAACATATCTCCATTTGCCTGTTGTTTTCTGTTAGAAAATATAATGTGGAAGCATATCGGAAAAATAAAGATAAAAGAAATGAAGAACTCAAGATTTAATGTGGAACCCTACTCCCTAAGGAGCGTGATGAAACCACGGGAGAACGTCTCAAAGGACTGATGTATGTATTGCACTTTCTCATATGATACAGAGGGTGAGGGGCTTCTTTTTTTTTTTGAAGCCAAAGCTCTTCGGGGGATACACGCCATGGTGATCGCCCCAAAATTTTATTAAAAAGGTGGAGAAGGAAAGTAAGAAGAGGGTGATACAAACGCCTAGGATCGAGCAGATCCCGCAAGTTACCCAAAAATAGAAACACACTACAGCATCATCCAGTCATTTACAAGCAAAGAAACGTGCGTGGCTTCTTATATAGCCCTCACTGAGTCTCCACATCTCACGACTGGTAGATGTGGGACTAAACAACTGGATGTGGTAAATAGATCATGGAGTGATACATTTACCCATCCACTACAAGAGTGACGCATAACCAAATACTCCAACACTCCCCCTCAAGCTTGAGCATGCAATGCTCAGATTGGACAAATAGAAAGAAATCTCAAACTCACGCTACAGGACACTGTAGACAATATCAACTCAATGCGCACAACTGTCGGTTGCTGTCGAGGACGTTGCTTCTCATGCCGTGCAGGTGATGAGGACGAATGGTGATGCAGCGTGACCCCAACAGAAGGAGACCCCGTTCGCATCTGCTGGGCCCCTTGGCGCGCCTTTGGTCGATCTAGAGGGCTCGCAACGACTCCATCTTCTCGGGCGCGCGCTTCTACGAGGAGAATGTGACTTCCGCGGCTACCATCCTAATTGCTGATTGGTCTACATAGTTGGGCCTCGGGTTTGGTTGTCGCATTCCTTGTTTTTGCTTTGGTCTCTCCCTCTTCCTCCCTTCTTCCCCCTCTCACGCTGTAAGTATCTCGTTCTTTTTAAATATATTATACTGGGGTGAACACCATCGCGTGTCTCCCCCTTTTTTGAGCTTTCAAAAAAAATTTAATTACGTTTTTAGTGGTCGTATTGGTCTAATTAAATAATTGAGGTCGCCTGTGATCTCAACGTTTATTTCGTAGATTTTAATTGCAATTTTGGTCAATTAATTAGTTAGAGTCTAATTAAAGTAATTAGAGGTCAATTGGAAGTTGTCAGAGTCCAATTAGGATAAAGTTGGTTGTCAATTTTAATTTGTTTACTATTTTTGTAAACCATCTCTCCTATATAAAGAGATGGTAGTCTAGTATTTTTATTCAAACAAGTATGAATTAAAAATTGAGTTTATCTCACTTTATCTCTCTCTCTTCTCTCTCTTCCTCCACACGATCTCCGCGGTTCTCCTCCTTCAACCCCTCGTTACCGACGAGTTTTCTTCTTCTCAACCTCTCCTTTTCTCCACCGATTTTCCACCACCAAATTATTTTAATTTTATCGTCGATGTCGGAAGCCGTTTGCATCATTTGGTATCAGAGCATGGCATTTAGATCGTCATCACGATCTAACGATCCGTCCCGGCGCTCGCAACGGCATCATCGTTCGTCCGAACAAACACGACGAGCCATCTCCGCCATCGACACCTCCTTCAAAGAGATGGAGCACATGGTACGTGATTTGCAGAACAACTTCCAATCCATGTGTCGGGACTTAATGGCCTACTTTGAGGCCTACCGCGACGTCCAAACAACACCTCCACCCATTGATGCCCCTGCCGCAAGTTTGGACGAAGAAAACATCGCGAAGGAAGACAAAACGGTTGCTGTCCGGGTCATTTTAGAAGAAAAAATCGACGAAAAAGCTGCTGTCCAGGAGGTTTCAGACCTACCGTCGTCGTCGAAATCAACCCCGATGAGCCCCACCCTTCCAACGACTCCTTCGCAGGGCTCCCCAGGCCATTCCTCAACCCCGGCGGCCCCGATCCAGAGCCCAGCCCCGCTGGTGACCCCTCCCGCAGCACCATACGCCCTCCCGAGCGTGATTCTACCCACCCCCGCCGCCTCCACACCCCTCCTCCCACGCATCAGCCCTCTCCCCAGCCCTCCCCTCCTCCTCCGATACTTACCCCCACCCCCACCCCTGCTGCCGCCACCCCCACCCGCAGCCCCATTCCCCACCACCGCACCCCACAACCACTCCCCCGCCATCACCCCAGTTCCCCTCCGCCCCCCCTTCGCCTCACCCGAAAACCCAGCGAGGCCCCACCCTCTCCGCACCGCGCGTCGCGCGCGCCAGCCCCTCGCCATCGCCACGCCGCCTCTTCCTCGACTTCGCGGCCTCCTCCCTCTCGCCAGCCACCCCCGCGACCCCTGCTGTCACCACCTCTCTTCCCCCTCCGACTTCCCGCGCCCCCGCCCCTTTCCCCCAGACCCAACTCGCCCAGCGCCCTATCCAGCCACCATCGTTCCCAGGCCCCACCGCCCGGCAACCCGCGCCTCTCGAGCACAGGCCCCGCAACCCCACCGCCCGCGACGCCGCCGCGGTACCGAGCCTCGCCAACAACGCTCCCGCAAATCCTGGTGCCGCCGCCTCTCGTGGGGAAGGGAAGGAGCCCTATCGAGGTTTGAGGGAACCGAACCCCTGCGATTAAGGGATTGGACAATCAATTGGGAAAATTGCAAACCCAAAATCCCTAAGTTCTATATTTACAAAAGGGTCCAAAGCAATATGAAATAAAAGAAAAATGAAGGGGTGCGAAAATTGCACCCACACCCCTGGCGGCCGAAATATTTAAGAAAAGAGGCTGGAAATCAGAGATTTGGGGATCCTCCTTATCCCAATAGCACTAGGGCCTTGGGCTTTCCCTATAAAAGGACCCCATGGCTTCATTCCTTAGCCACATCCCCTCTTCTCCTCTCCTTGTGCCATTGCTTCATTATGGCTTCTCCAAGGACCCTATTCTCCATGCCACATCAATTTTTTGAACATCACGGGAAGGAGACAACAATCAAGACGACGCCACCGTTCGCACCGCACATGTTCTTCAACCACGACGGCCGCGCCATTCCCGCCCACATATGGATTCCGCCGTTCGCTCCACATCAGTTCTTCCAGAAGACGACGGAATGCGCCGAATCTTCCTCCAAACCTGCAGATCCAGCAATTCGTCGGGAGACGAATTTTTTAAAGCGGCGGAGAGTTGATGCAGCGTGACCCCAAATTATAGGGCCACATTTATTTAATTAATTAGTCGTCAATTTTAATTACGTTTTTAGTGGTCGTAATGGTCTAATTAAATAATTGAGGTCGCCTGTGATCTCAACGTTTATTTCGTAGATTTTAATTGCAATTTTGGTCAATTAATTAGTTAGAGTCTAATTAAAGTAATTAGAGGTCAATTGGAAGTTGTCAGAGTCCAATTAGGATAAAGTTGGTTGTCAATTTTAATTTGTTTACTATTTTTGTAAACCATCTCTCCTATATAAAGAGATGGTAGTCCAGTATTTTTATTCAGTCAAGTATGAATTAAAAATTGAGTTTATCTCACTTTATCTCTCTCTCTTCTCTCTCTTCCTCCACGCGATCTCTGCGGTTCTCCTCCTTCAACCCCTCGTTACCGACGAGGTTTCTTCTTCTCAACCTCTCCTTTTCTCCACCGATTTTCCACCGACACACGACGAAACACCATCGTTCGTCAGAGCGAAATTGGGAGATTCGACCAACAAGCCATGAGGATATTCTCCATCAACAGCCCGGAGATCAAGCAATTCGTCGGGAGACGAATTTTTTTAAGCGGAGGAGAGTTGATGCAGTGTGAAATGAAAATATAGGGTTGCATTTATTTAATTTTTATCTGTTAATTTTATTTACGTTTATTTGAGTTGTCGTGTTTTTAATTAAATAAACGAGATCGCCTGTGATCCCAATTAATTAGTTAAAGATTTGAATTTCAAATTAGTCGGTTAGTCGGTTAGAGTCAGATTAGGATAATTGGTTTCAATTTGCATTCGAGTTTCTATTTTTGTAACCTCATCCCTTCTATATAAAGGGATGATAGGCTAGTGTTTTTAGTCAGTCCAGTTGATATGAAAAATTGAGATTTTATCTCTCTCCTTCTCTCGTCTCTCTCTCCCCACGTGGTCTTCACGTTTCTCTCCTCCAAACCCCTCGTATTCCCGACGAGCTTCTTCTCTCAACCCCTCCATTCTCTTCTCAATCCCTCTATTTTCTTCTCCACCAAAATCCACAGTTATTTTATTTTTCACCGTCGCCGAAAACCAATCCGCATCAATTGGTATCAGAGCATGCCAACCGAATCGTCCCTACGATTCGACGATCCCGTCGCGCATTGGAAGATGCAATATGATTTGAGTTACATATCTCATGATTCGCGTTCACGCGCACGTCGACACAAGTTCATGAAGCGCCTTATGTCAAGCCTCAAGGTTCAAGCAATTCGTCGGGAGACGAATTTTTTAAAAGCGGAGGAGAGTTGATGCAGCGTGGACTCTACATGTAGGGTCGTCTAATTATTTAAATTGTGGCCGTTAATTTTATTTACGTTTTTTAATTTGTCGCAATTTTAAATAAAGAGATCGCATGTGATCTCAATTAGTCTTAATTTGAATTTCAAATTTGGTAGTTATCGGTTAATTAGTTAGAGTTAGTTTAGGATAATTGGTTGTCGGTTTAAATTATTTTCTATTCTTGTAATGTCATCCCTTCTATATAAAGGCATGAGGGTCCAATGTTTTAGTCAGTTCAAGATGTGATAAAATAGAGATTTATCTCTCTCTCCTCTCCCCTCTCTCTCCTTCTCCCCGCATGATCTACACGTGTTCTTCTCCCAAACCCCTCATATTCCCGACGAGTCTCTTCTCTCTTCCCCTCGCGGTCTACGCGTTTCTTCTTCTCTAACCCCGCGCATCCGGCGTGTCTTCTCTTCTCAACCCTTCCAGTTTCTTCTTCTTGACCCCTCTATTTTCTTCTACCATCGAAAATCCACCGTCAAATCTATTTCCCCCGCCGCGCCGAATTCCATTTTGCATCAAATGGGCTGGAGTGTGAGTGAAATTGAATCTCCTCGTCGGAGAGCATGTGCTATGTACTGCGCCTGTCAGAGTCACTGCAACTGGAAATAAGTTTCCTCATCGGAGAACTCTGGCCCGCCACAACATGTGGACAACTGCTCCATCTTTGAAAAACGTCGAATAAAGAACGTCGCTAATTACCACTACGTAGATCTCTGAAGATGGGTCTCTCTCATAGGGACCTCAAAGTGGGTTCTCTCTCATAGGAACCTCGGAAAGATCTCGTATTGGAGTTCACAATCGTCTGAGAATGGAGTCTGAAAAGTCTCATCGTCGGAAAACTGACTCTCTCCCATACTGGCTCAGAGAATGGGATCTCTACTCTGGAGTCCTATGAAACCACATGAAATCCCTAACCCACAAGGCATATGGAATGAGATCTCTACTCTGTAGTCCCTATGGATCATGTGAAAACCCTGGCCAAAACACAAAAGATGGGGACCACTGAAAAGGTGACGGCAAACATGTTTACATCAATCAGAAGACCGCATACATGTGCGTATCAGAATAGCGAAGACTCGAAAACATCTGAACGTCGAGTATGAACAACTATAGAGTCTGAAATCTGAATGGCATGGAATCTGGAATCTGGAGAATCTGACAATCTGGCCCGTAATACTACATATACTCCCCCTTTCTCCCATACTTGTCGGAAAATAGTGACATCGACAAAGTTGGGAGAAGACAATAAAATGGGAAGAAAACATGAACATCACATAAGCCAATCACATTTTTTATTTCGGCTTTTCTTTTCAGAATTTTCATTCTCTTTTTTTTCTGCTATTTCATTTCATTTTTTTAATAGCCGTCACCTTTTTTTAAATAAGCCATTTCATTATTTTTTTGGCTTTTCCTTTTTTAGCTATTTTCCTTTTTTTTTAATAGCCAAGTCATCTTTTTTTAGAGCATCCCACTTCAATTTTGGCTCTCTTCATTTTTTTAAGAAATGCCCAATTGGGCCCGATCTCTCTTTCTCCCCCCTCCCTTTTCTTTTTATTTTTTTACATACGCCCGCTCGGGCCAGAATATGCGACATATTTTTTAAAAAAACCTGCATGCCCTAATTTAGGGTTCCCTCTTGGGAACCCTTTCTTCAAAAGATCGTCGCCCCGATGGGGGCCTTCTTCCCGAACTGGTGGCGTCGCTGGCGCGCGCGGAGGTCACCGCCTGGAGCAGATGCTGCCTGGAGGAGAGAGGCGCTGGAGCAGCCGCCTATGATGTGGGGCTCATGAAAGCGCCGCCTGGGGCGAAGGATCACACCATGGAGAAGAGAAGAACTATAGGGCTCACAACCGTTGGAGGAAATCGAAGGAAGGAGGCCGCCGCCTTGGAGCTTCTTGCACGAAGGAGGATAGTTGCGGCCTGAAGATGGACCTGCCACCCTAGAGATCTTCTTGCGTGAAGAAGAAGCGCATCGGGCGCCCTACAGATAGGTGCCTGGAGATGCGGGTTGTGAAGAGGGCTCGCACTGGACACTGGACAATGCGCCTCCTTGCACAAGTGCTAGCTGGACGATGTGCCTCCTTATGCGAGTGTTTGGAGAGAGGGCTCGTGCGAAGACTCACGATTAGGGTTCCTGGAGAACCCTTATGTGCGGAGATTCATCCCTAGAACCGTGTACGATGGGGCTCCTGGATGCCCATGCCAAGGGCAGATGGCATTCGGCTTGGATGTGCATGGATGCACGCTGCCTGGAAGCTTTGAAACATCGATATGGAGGTCGATGTTCTTGCTGCTAGATCTTCACATGTTCATGATCGTAGATCTAGAGTTTCAGAAAGCCCTAGATGCCATATAACTTGATATTGACATCAATAATAGATTTGCATATCTTCCAGAAATCTATGTTGACAGAAATTTAGGGTTTCAAGCAATCCTAGATTTGAATATCGACCTTGATCATGAATGTGATAATAATCTTCAACGAATAAGGCAAAACTGAAATTCTTGATAATCGAATCTCGAACCAAAATTAAAAACATAATGAAAAAACCTCGAGAATCGAACCCGCTCTGATACCATGTTAGAAAATATAACGTGGAAGCGTATTAGAAAAATAAAGATAAAAGAAATGAAGAACTCGAGATTTAACATGGAACCCTACTCCCTAAGGAGCGGGATGAAACCACGGGAGAACGCCTCAAAGGGTTGATATATGCATTGCACTTTCTCATTTGATACAGAGGGTGAGGGGCTTCTTATATAGCCCTCACTGAGTCTCCACTTCTCACAACTGTTAGATGTGGGACCAAACAACCGGATGTGGTAAATGGATCTTGGAGTGATCCATTTACCCATCTATTACAAGAGTGACGCATAACCAAATACTCCATCTACTACAAATATCTCCATTTGCCTATTGTTTTTGTATGGAGATCTGCAAGTACTATACGGAATATGTATCATCTCTGAGGTTGGTTGTGCCATAGCTTTGTACTCGCTCCCATCACTTGAGCGAGATATCACAATCTACTTTTTGCTCTTGAATGTGGTAAGATTACCTTTTAGAAAAATACAAAATCATGTCGTATATGCAAAACATTCTACATACTTTGCATCGGAATATGCAACAATACACGCAGAAGGGTTTTGCTAAAGAATAGTACTTTTTCATGGTGTCGATTTAATGTATCTTAAATTCATTATAGATGCATCTTTGTGGGTCTGTATGGGCTTGCCCATGAACCGACTCAGCTTTCCCATTGCTAAGGAAATGTCATCGAGTAATGGCGAGAGACAATATTCTTCGACATTGGTTGTTATCCGGAAGACATTTTTTATCCTCATAATGATGTATCTTGGGGTCTATAGGTACTTGGGCTGGTTTAGTGATGCAACCTAATGGAATAATGACCTAAATGGCAATCCGAACAATGTAATTATGGAATTAAAATGACCCACAATGAACACAATGATATGGAATGCGCAAAATCAGCAATAATAGACGTTAAGATACTCGACTTTGGCACCGGATTATCCACAAGCTTAGGGCAACACACAGAGTTATCGATTATGGGAGATAAATAGCAATATTTGCGGTACGGAATCTCAATCGTTCACCAAACCAAATAACAATATAACAATCCACAAACTAATTTGTTATGGTGGAATTTAAACGGTGGAGTTGACACTCTTACCACAACCGGCAAGGGAGAATATGCACGCCTCAGTTCTGATCTCTGGAATCGGGAGGGCGGGGCACCCTTGGCAGCACTCGGACTGTTTCTCGTTGATAACAGTGGCAGCAGCAGGTCTGGCGGGGCGCTGGTTGTAGCCCTGGGCGAAGTAGCGCAGGTGGAATGAGAGGGTTGCGGGTGTATGGGAAGAAGGCGTGGGGCTGGGTAAGGTGGAGGCGGCAGGGAGGGTGGCACAGGGGAGGAGAAGGCGCTGGCGGGAGGCGGGGAGGCCGGTGTGCGGGAGGGGTAGCCGTGTAGCTGGAGGCGGCGCGGTGAAATTGGGGGAGGAGGAGGATCGAGAAGGGGAGGTGCGACGGGTTGAGGGGTGCGGGATGATGGCGGTGGGGCGGCGAGAGGAGGACACAGGGACGATGCTGGTTGCGAGGGGGGCGGCAAGCGGCAGGCGGCAGCGAAGCGGGATGCGGCGAGGAAAGAGGGTGGCGACGAGGAGAGTGCGGGAGGGGAAGGAGAGAAGCGATGGGAGAGAGGCGGGGTTAGAGGGAAGGCGGCGGGCGTTAGGGTTGCAGGAGAAGAAGAAACACGGGGGAAGAGGGGAGGGTTTCGAGAGAGAGAATCGAGAGAGAGAATCGAGAGAGAGAGAGGGAGAGAGAGAGAATTAGGATGGAAAAATTTAACTCAATTCAACTTAATTACCCTAATACAAAAGGGGGCCTTTTATAGAGGCTATTCCCCCTCAAAATAAGCAACAACTCCCTAAAATTAGGGAAAGAAGAAAATGACAAAAAAAGAAAGGATAAAGGCCTTTTATAATGAGCCTTTTTACATAGAAAGTAAATAAATAACAAATGCTAAATAAAATAACAAAAACAAATGCTCCAAAAGTTGGTATCATGCTGCATCAACTCCCCCCTGCTGAAAAGAATCTCACTCCGTCGAGATGGCCTCGTGGAAATTCTGAAGTATATCGGGACGGAGTTGTTGGAGTTCATCCTCGTCAATCCAGGTGCAATCGGTAAGAGGTCGTCCCTTCCATTTGACTAGATATCGTCGGAAGAGACCACGTCTAGTCGTCATATCTCGGATGTCTGCAATATCTTCAATCTGATCAGCATCCTTTGCGGCTGGCGGTTGGCGCATATCATCATCAGGAACTGCTGGCGTAGTGGCATCTGTCTGTTCATCTCCATGATATAAGAAGAGATCTGATACGTTGAATACTGGCGATGTCTGGACGTCTGGCGGCAGGTCTAGTAAATAAGCATTGGGCCCAATCTTCTTGAGGACTCGGAATGGACCAATCTTTCGTTCGCTCAATTTTTGGTGGATTCTCAAAGGAAACCTCTCTTTTTTCAGGTGGACCATCACTAACTCTCCAACTCTGAACTCGCTCTCTCTTCGGTGTAGGTTGGCTTGGGCTTGGTACTTCTGGGTCATGGTTTGGAGTTTGGCTCGGATTTCAGCATGGGTATGGGTTAGGTGTTCGACCAGATCCTCAGCAGCTGCACTACTTCTCCCTTGCATGGTTGTGGGCTTTAGGTCTAAAAATTGGGTAAGTGGAAAGCCGTACACACTCTCAAAGGGTGATTTTCCGGTGGACCTATTAGTGGAACTGTTATACGCGAATTCAGCTTGGGGAAGAATTAGATCCCATTTGGACGGAGAGTCCCCTGCAAGACATCGCAATAAATTTCCTAATGATCTGTTAACTACTTCGGTTTGCCCATCTGTTTGTGGATGATAAGCGGTGCTATATTGCAAACGGGTACCAAGACGGGACCAAAGCGTACGCCAAAGTGACTCAAAAACCGGGTATCACGATCTGAAGTAAAAGAACGAGGGACACCATGCAAACGGATGACAACACGAAAAAACAGATCAACGACATGAGATGCATCTGAGGTTTTTCTACATGCAATGAAATGTGCCATTTTTGAAAATCTATCCACAACCACAAAAATAGAGTCAACTTTCCGCACAGTGAGGGGTAAGCCTAGCACAAAATCCATGGTGATATCTTCCCAGGGTCGCAGAGGAATTGGCAGGGGTGTATACAGTCCAGTGTTCTGTCGGTGGCCTTTGAATCTTTGACATGTTTGGCATTTCTGTACGAATTTTGTAACATCCTTTCGCAACTGCGGCCAATAAAAGCGCTCTTGGAGAAGAGTCAAGGTCTTGTCCCTTCCAAAATGTCCAGCTAAACCTCCGTTATGTAGTTCTGAAATTAAATTCTCACGAAGGGATGTGGCAGGGATGCACAGTTGGTGGCCTTTGAATAGGAAACCCTCATGAGGAACATAAGTGGCTGTTGGATCCTGTCCATTATCAACACATTCCGCATGAACTTGCCCGAAATCAGGATCAGTAGGGTAAAGGCCCTTGAGTGTGTCAAATCCTGTTGTGTTGACGGTCATTGTGGTCAGGGCATGTGCTCGCCGGCTCAACGCGTCGGCCACACGGTTCAAGGTTCCGGATTTGTGCTTGAGATGGAAGGTGTATTCCTGGAGGAAACTAACCCATTTGGCATGACGCTTGTTAATAGTTTTCTGGGAGTTCAAATACCTCAGGGCTTCATGATCAGAGTTAAGGATAAATTCACGTTGGATCAGGTAATGTCTCTAATGCTTGAGAGCTTGGACCACGGCATAAAATTCAACATCATAAGTGGAGTACCGTGATCTGGCTTCGTTCAATTTCTTACTGTAGAAGGCGACAGGTCGTCCTTCTTGACTTAGGACAACACCAATCCCGACATGTGAGGCGTCGCAATCGACTACAAAAACCCTAGTGAAGTCGGGGAGTGCCAAAACAGAAGCATGCGTCAATTGATGTTTTAGATTTTGAAAGCTCGTTTATGCTTCAAGAGTCCAGGCGGGTGCGCCTTTACGCGTGCCTTCTACCCACGGTGCTGCACAAGTGCTAAAGTTCCGAATAAAACGTCGGTAGAAAGAAGCTAACCCCAGAAAGCTGCGAATTTCAGTGCGAGTTTTGGGTACGGGCCAGCTCTGAATGGCCTGAATCTTGGAGGGGTCAACCTTAAGTCCATCAGCAGTGACAATGTATCCCAGGAAGAGGACCGTGTCAGACATGAAGGAGCATTTCTTGAGGTGGACATACAGTTTTTGGCCTCTCTGGGTATCCAGGACTTGTCGCAAGTGAGATAAGTGGTCTTCTTTGGTCAAACTGTAGATCAGGATATCATCGAAGTACACAACCACAAACTTGCCAATGAAGGGTCGCAATACATGATTCATGGTTCGCATGAAGGTGCTTGGGGCATTCGACAAGCCGAAGGGCATGACCGTCCATTCATACAGGCCCTCTTTGGTCTTAAAAGCAGTCTTCCATTCATCTCCAGGTCGGAGGCGAATCTGATGGTAGCTACTGCGGAGATCCATTTTGGAGAACAATTTGGCACCCGATAACATATCAAGCTTTTTATCAAGGCGTGGAATGGGAAAACGATATTTGATCGTTATCTTGTTGATAACACGACTGTCCACGCACATTCTCCATGTGCCGTCTTTATTCGGGGTAAGCAGAGCAGGAACCGCCACGGGGCTCATACTCTCTCGAACATACCCACGTTGCAGCAGATCAGTAACCTGCTGGTTCATCTCTTCATGCTCACTTGGGCTCATTCGGTAATGGGGTAAGTGGGGTAGGCTGGCTCCAGGGACTAGATCAATGTGATGTTGAATATCTCGCAACGGGGGTAGTCCTTCAGGCAACTCTTCAGGCATGATGTCAACGAACTCTCGAATGATGGGCTTTATCTCAGGCGGGACTTCAGGTGGAGTTGTCTCGTGATTGTCTATTTCACGTCCCATTAATGCATAGATGGTGGAGCTCTCCTGTATTTCACGTTGGAATGTTTGGGCTTCCATCAACAACACAGGGCCCGTGGTCACAGTCTTTGACGGTGTAGTTTTATTACTAGTTTGGGCGGTCGCAGCTCGAAGTGTGGACACTTGGCGAGGGCTAAGGGCTTCACGTTGTGGTCTGAGTGTTACACGCACTTTGTCTATGAGAAAGGTGTAAGTGTTCAGTTTTCCTCGGTGTTCAGTGTCTCGATCGAATTGCCACGGTCTCCCTAGAAGTATGTGACAGACATCCATAGGGGCTACATGGCACCACACCTCATCCTTATATGAAGGACCGATGGAGAAGTTAACGAGGCTTTG
This sequence comes from Ottelia alismoides, assembly GCA_037367405.1. Taxonomy (NCBI): domain Eukaryota; kingdom Viridiplantae; phylum Streptophyta; class Magnoliopsida; order Alismatales; family Hydrocharitaceae; genus Ottelia; species Ottelia alismoides. The sequence goes on from JAZKJV010001056.1 coordinate 367,139, forward strand.
ACGGTGGATCGGGAGTTGGGTACCACCACGAAACCATACCACACTGTACGGTTTCTCGAGTGGTTGAGTTGGCAGACCCAATTTGTCGATCATTTCTTGTGAAATGAAGTTCTCAACGCTTCCTCCATCAATGATCAGCGAACAGCGTCGTCCTCCTGAGGTGCAGGTGGTTCGGAAGATGCTGCGTCGCAGCCAGCTATCAGCATCGTGGACAGCGGGGGTGAGCAGAATGTTTGTGGGTGCGCTGTCAGAAGCGATAAAGTTCTCGTGTTCAATTACCAAGAACGGACCGGATTCGTCTCCATCCACTCCTAGAGGCTTTTAGTCATCGGCTCCCATGGTGTCAGCAGTCAAAGCAGTCGGTTCCTCCATAGGTGATTCCTGTGATTCAAGGTCAGGGTCTTCAGGGTCGTCGGTGGTGCATAAGTGGACAGGTCTAGCCTTAGGGTTTGGACACTCTGCTGCTCGGTGTCCATTTTGATAGCATCGGAAGCAGGTATCTGGTCCTACAATAGGTCGACTTCCCAAGATGCCTAGGCCAGGATTTCCAATAGGTGGTCGGACGATGGCAGGGGTCGATGGTTTGGCTTGGGGTTTACCCGCAACTATGGATGAGGAACCTATCGGTTTGGAGGTCGTCAGCGGGGTACTGGTGCGAGGGACGGAGTTCGCAGAGAAAGACATCTTCCTTGTTTGGGCTTTAGCGAGCTTGGTCTCAGCCCGTTCAGCCTGCTTGTAGGCTTCGTCGACATCTCGGCAGTTGTGGAGGTAGAGTTCATCCTGGATGACTTGGCGGAGGCCTTGCATGTAGCGGGTGACTTCCTGAATAGGAGTCTCCTGCAAGCGGTTGCGATGAACTAGGGATTGGAACCCTTCGGTGTATTCCTTCACACTCATGGTACCTTGCCTCCATGATTGCAGTCGCGCGTACAGATCACGTCTGTAATCTTCAGGCACGAATTTGGTCTTCAATTTAGCTTTCATTTTGCTCCAACTATGGATTTTACTTTTTCCCTTTCGTTTGCGTTCAGACTGCAAATGGTCCCACCATAGCAGAGCATGTCCCTTTAGTTTGATGGTGACAAATTGAACTTTCCGCTCACTAGGCATGGATATCCACACAAAGAAGTGCTCGACGGTTTGTAGCCAATCCAAGAAGACATCAGGGTCTCGTCCTCCGTCAAATTCTGGAACGTCGAGGCGGATGCCTCGATCCCATCCATCATCGTACCTAGGTCCATTTCGTGGTGGGAATTGATATTCAGGAGGTTGTGAAGTGTAACCGGAAGTGTGTGGATCTGGAGTCTTGGGGATGAAAAGGGTGTAGTCTCTTGATCCTTCTTCTTCACTTTTTTGTGAATGATCGTCGCTCACATGTCCATCGGAAGTGGAGGAGCTAGAGTCACGGGAAGTGCTATTCCGGGAGTGTGGTTTCCGGCCAGTGCGTCGACCTTTGTTGGGATTTCATCACTAATGTCTGGTCCTAGCACGCGACTATTCAATGTAGCAATTTGTTCATGGGTGACAGTGACTTTACGATCTAGTCCGGCGTTTTGTGTGCTCAGTTGATTGTTCATGTGTTGTAATTGGGCAAACAAAGCCTCTAATGTTAATTCAGGGTGTGAAGTATAGGGGGGTTTAGAGGCACTAGGTTTGTCGGCCATGGAAGTTCTAGGTTTTCTGCTCTCTTTGTTCTGGGATTTTTTTTAATGTTTTTTTTTGTGGTTTTGTTTTGTGGTTTTTTTTCTTATGCAATGAATAAATGGGATGCAGACGAAATGCAGAATCGTTAGGCTCTGATACCAAATTGATGCAACCTAATGGAGTAATGACCTAAATGGCAATCCGAACAATGTAATTATGGAATTAAAATGACCCACAATGAACACAATGATATGGAATGCGCAAAATCAGCAATAATAGACGTTAAGATACTCGACTTTGGCACCGGATTATCCACAAGCTTAGGGCAACACGCAGAGTTATCGATTATGGGAGATAAATAGCGATATTTGCGGTACGGAATCTCAATCGTTCACCAAACCAAATAACAATATAACAATCCACAAACTAATTTGTTATGGTGGAATTTAAACGGTGGAGTTGACACTCTTACCACAACCGGCAAGGGAGAATATGCACGCCTCAGTTCTGATCTATGGAATCGGGAGGGCGGGGCACCCCTGGCAGCACTCGGACTGTTTCCCATTGATAACAGTGGCAGCAGCAGGTCTGGCGGGGCGCTGGTTGTAGCCCTGGGCGAAGTAGCGCAGGTGGAATGAGAGGGTTGCGGGTGTATGGGAAGAAGGTGTGGGGCTGGGTAAGGTGGAGGCGACAGGGAGGGTGGCACAGGGGAGGAGAAGGCGCTGGCGGGAGGCGGGGAGGCCGGTGTGCGGGAGGGGTAGCCGTGTAGCTGGAGGCGGCGCGGTGAAATTGGGGGAGGAGGAGGATCGGGAAGGGGAGGTGCAGCGGGTTGAGGGGTGTCGGATGATGGCGGTGGGGCGGCGAGAGGAGGACGCAGGGGCGAGGCTGGTTGCGAGGGGGGCGGCAAGCGGCAGGCGACAGCGAAACGGGGTGCGTCGAGGGAAGAGGGTGGCGGCGAGGAGAGTGCGGGAGGGGAAGGAGAGAAGCGATGGGAGAGAGGAGGGGTTAGAGGGAAGGCGGCGGGCGTTAGGGTTACAGGAGAAGAAGAAACACGGGGGAAGAGGGGAGGGTTTCGAGAGAGAGAATTGAGAGAGAGAGGGAGAGAGAGAGAATTAGGATGGAAAAATTTAACTCAATTCAACTTAATTACCCTAATACAAAAGGGGGCCTTTTATAGAGGCTATTCCCCCTCAAAATAAGCAACAACTCCCTAAAATTAGGGAAAGAAGAAAATGACAAAAAAGAAGGATAAAGGCCTTTTATAACGAGCCTTTTTACATAGAAAGTAAATAAATAACAAATGCTAAATAAAATAACAAAAACAAATGCTCCAAAAGTTGGTATCATGCCGCATCATTTAGTCCCAAGCATGTTTGTTTCTTTTAGTGAATTAATAACATATTTCATTTGGGGGGGGGGTGCTTTTCCTGTTGTAGCAACATCTATCATGATGAAGTGCCTCGATGGTCCCAGATCTTTTATTCCAAAGTTACCGGGTAGAAGGCATTTTATTTCTGTAATAACATGTATATCATCCCCTGTAAGATAAGCATGTGAACAATTCATTTTATTGTCTTTTTGATAGACAGAGGGTCATCAGAAAAGGATCGAGAAATCTGACCGCCTCTGAGTGTGAGAGTTTCTGGAGCCAATCACGTGGACTATATATAGTAGGCATATATATCCTTCTTTAGTAGGCATACCTTCTGATGCACCCCCCGCCCTCGAACTTCGAAACCTGGAGATTGGCACATGTAGACCACTTCACGAAGATCGCTATGTAAGACCACATTTTTCGCACCAAGTTGGCAGAGAGGCTACTCTTTGGTAACGACATCTGATAGTAGAATACGTTGTGTGCCATGATAGGTTTGAGTAAAGCCTTTTGCTATCAGACGAGCCTTGTACCTTGCAACTAGGATTGTGTTTGCCTATAAAGACCCATTTGCATCCGACCACATTATAATCAGTGGGTGGTGCTACAAGCATCCAAATGCCACGAGAGATAAGAGCAACCATTTCTTCTTCCATATCGAGTTTCCAATGCGAATTATTATTGCTGGAGTGTATGAGACATGCATCTGTGCAATTGATAATCCTTTGGAAAACTGTTTGCAAGTGATTCTTAAGAATGTGATGGCCGTGGGCTTGGAAATTGCGTGCAGGGTGCACGATAACTATAGTTTTGCAGGTACCTTATGATGTCTTTGCCACTTCTATACGACAACTAGAAGGTTATCTTCCTCAAAATCATCATTGGCTCATGTAATCATCTGGGTTCTTAGAGGTTTGTCTCTGGTTATTAAAATACTTATTACTCACCAGTTTCAACTGGGATATCCTTATTCTTTCCAGGGGAGGACGACTACCTTGATTCCTGGGGAAGTGGGAGAACTGATTGCGTCAGAGGTGAACGACGCTTATATCTTTGGGAGTAGAGGCTCCTGCTCTCTTGCTCGGCTAGCCCTTGCACCTCCCTTTGTGATGGAACAAGAGACTCAAAAAAATCATGACTTAGAAGGACAACAGTGAGGCGATAAAGAGGTATGACTACCAACAACAGAGAAGAACAATATTGACTCAAAAAAGGTTATGTCTGCACTAATATATTGATGGTTTAATCTTGGGTCATAACAATAGTATACCTTTTGGTGTCAAGCATATCCCGACATTACACATTTGACTGCTCGAGCTGCTAGTTTTTCTCTTCTTTCTTCTAGGATATGAACAAAGGAAATACACCCCAAAACCCTAGGAGTGGTAGGGTAAATAGGACGACTAGGAAATAGAATCTAAATTGGTATTCTTTCATAGAGAACAAATGAAGGCCTGCAGCTTATGAGATAGGTGGAGGTAGTAACAATATCTCGCCAATAGGTGGATAACACATTAGTATGAAGTAGTAAAGTCCATGCAACATCCTAATGTGTTTATGTTTACACTCAAAAGCTCCATTTTGCCGAGACGTGTGATGACATATAGTTTGACGCATAATGCCATATGAGCGATAGAAATCATGTAGGGTAGTAGAGCATGTGTTATTTCTCATGACTTTTTATGGATGTCATGAAGATTTTGGACTCTCTAGTGTAGTTGGTTTCATCCAACTTAACTATTGTCCAAGGAACGTATGTCAATTACCAGCTTCCCTACAGAACATAGTCTTTTTTAAGTCTTCTTATGTTGAGGATGTTGTTGGCTATTTAGTTCACAATCTTCATATAGGGATCCCCAATATATATATTCCATTTTAAAAATAAAAGAGCCCCTAAAAAATCATATAAGTATGGACGATATCTCTTGATGGGGTCACGGGTTTGCTAGGTTTGTACAACTGGTTAGGGCCGACGCTAGCACCCCTAGCACGTGGTTGTACTAGCGGGTGTAGAGGAGGTGTTTTGGTTCTCCTCACGGAGTAGAATAATGGATAGAGGAGGTGGTTCACGTAGTTGTTAGTTCATATCAGTTCATGCAAGGGTGGTACTGGCTACGAGATCACAGACTTGGCAAGGGCGAGAACGATGCGGTGCTCCCACTGCCCCCTTCAATGTGGAAGTACATGGCAAGGAAAGATGCTCCTTTGATTGAGGAAGGTTGTTGCTCCAGCAAAAAGGGCTTCTAGGGACAACATCCATCCCCAGTGGAGAGGCGTCGGGGCTGGTAGGGTGGTGCAGTGCAGGATGGCACTGACACGTTGAGGAGGGTAGAATTAAGGTACATAGAGTTTCTTGTTGTTGGTGTATTGTATCTCATTGTATTATTTCTTATTTCTATTTCTTTCATGTGTCTCTGATGTAATTTACCCAAGCCATTCTATTTTTCACAACATGGTATCGGAGCAATGGTCCTAGACCGGGGTTCCCGTATCTCACCAAAACCCTAACACCCCTCCCCCCGTCGGCCTCCGCCAGCCGCCACTCCAACCCTCCCCTCCGTCGGCAGTTATCTCCTTGCGGCCCACCCTCGACTACTGTTGCAGGCCGCCGCCCTTCCGGTTGTAGGCTGCCGCCCCATCTTCTGTGGGCTTCCCCACCTCCATTGGGCTATAGTTCAGCCACTGCTGCAGCTGGATATGGTCTGATTTTAACCGGAGATCGTGGTTTTAGACACATAAATCACGCTTTCCCACCCTAGACTACAACAATGATTGAAGAGGATGGTTGTATGAGTCTACACATACAACCAATCCTCCATATGATTGTGTAGACTCGCTTAGAGTAGTCTACTTTCAATTTTTTTTCTGAACTTTCGACATCCTGTTTATCATGTCAGAGAACAAGGGTGACGTATTTTCGTCGTCCGGTGCCTTCAAGGGCCCGGCTCCCATCGTAAAGATGGATTGGACTAACTACGAGTTGTGGTCCATGCAGTTTCACACCCTTATGCAGTGCCATAACGAGGAGCATATTTGACTGATTCCGAGCCGACGGATAAGACTGGGGGTAATGCTTCTTGGAAGCAAGATGATGCCTATGCACAGATTTGGCTCTCCAGGACGTCCACCACGGAGATTGCCAACGACATTATCAACCAACCCACAACCAAGGCTTTGTGGGACTTCTTAGCAGGCACGTATGGGCAAGTCAAGAATGAGATCAAGATCCTACAGTTGCAATATGACATATTTTCGACCAAGCAAAATGGTCAGCCTCTTTATGTCAACTTCTCACATCTTCGAGGCATGTTTGAGAGACTCCATAGCTTTGTGCCCATTACTACCAGCAATGAGCAACAACATACATACCGGAATGCCACTATGACAGAGGTCTTTTTGTCATCTCTTGACTATGAGTACGATGCAGCATGTACTCAACTGCTTACTGGACTACTACCATGGCCCCCACTCCCTCTGTTATGGCAGCTTCTCACGGCAGAGGGGATACCTAACAGTTTCGCGGGCGAGGATCCTGTGGTCGAGGAGGAGGATGTCAGCGTGGCCCATGCTCACACTGCCACCATCCAGATCATTCAGAGGAGACATGCTATCTGAAGCATGGGTATCATGCGTATGCTCGTGTAGCTGAGCAAGCAAAGCCTACTCGGGCTCCTTCTCATGATGTGAGGTTTGACGATATTGTCTCTAGATTGAGAGAGATGATGACTACACCGACCACTCCAGCTGCAGGATCTTCAAACGTCGTAGCTGCTACCAGAGCTTATATGAGTTCGTCAGGTATTGCTTATGCACTTACCGGTTGTAGCAGTTCAGATTTGATTGATTGGATCATGGACTCCGGAGCATTTCATCATATGTGTGGAGATCGAGCTCAGTTCAGTTCTTACAGATCTATCCCTCTGGGTAGATCAGTGGTGATTGCAAATGGGGTTCATCTACCCATTGTTGATCAAGGGAAGATTGTCCTAGCCCCCTCGATGCGCCTGCAGAATGTCTTATATGCTCCAACATTTCAGATGAATCTTTTGTCTATTAGTCAGATTACAAAATATTTACGTTGTCGTGCATATTTGACCCATCTTGTCTTTTGTTTCAGGACATACACACAGACATGATGATTGGATGTGGCTATGAGCAGAGAGAACTTTACATACTGGTCCAGCCTCCGTGTACTGCTGCTGCTACCATTCCTTCTGGATCGGTTTCTCTTTCATGTGGCATCTTCTCTTTGGACACCTTCATCTGCAGAAGTTGTGTCATGTTCTCCCTCAGATCTCTACTTGTACCACCTTGGAGTGTGAGGCATGTCAGCTTGGGAAGCACCATCGGTCTTCTTTTCCGATTCGCTAGAGTCGTCAGAGTAGTCAGTCGTTTGAGTTGTTTCATTTTGACATTTGGGGTCCTAGTCGTGTTCTCGATCATTAGGAACATCGGTTCTATATGGTTGTTGTGGATGATTTTTCTAGATTATCTTGGATTTTCTTGTTAAAGAATAAGTTTGAAGCTGCTCCTGTTATTAAATCGTTTCTTATTGAAATCAAGAACATTTTTTCTTCTAATGTGAAGTTTGTTCGCACTGACGATGCCTTGGAATTTTTCACATTACAGCTATCTGACTTTCTTAGGTCTCTTGGTATTGTTAATCAGACTTCTTGTGCTTACAATTCGCAGTAGAATGGTGTTGTTGAACGCAAACACCATCATCTTCTTGATGTCACGAGGACTCTTTTGATTCAGAGTCGAGCTCCTCATTCTTTCTGGGGTGATGCAGTTCTCATTGCATGTTACTTAGTGAACCGCATGCCTTCCACGATCCTTGGAGAAAAGGTTCCTTTCTTGATTGCGTTTCCTGAGAAGGACCTATTCTCCCTTACACCCAGGATTTTTGGGTATGTGACCTTTATCCACAATTTTACTCCTGGTTGTGACAATTTCTCTCCAAGAGTTGTCAAATGTGTGTTCGTTGGCTATTCTCATACCGAAAAAGTGTATAAATGTTTTGATCCTGTAGGGAGAAAGTATCATGTGAGTGTTGATATCACATTTTTTGAGTCTATTATGTATTTTTCTCCTCCAGGTGACAGGTTGTCTAACTCCGACTCTGGAGAGAATGTTTTTGTTCCACCTCCGTTATCTCCACCAACACCACCTTACATTGAGTCACAATCATCTCCACCACCACCTCCTCCACCACCTCCACCTCCGTCTACCCGGGAACAGTTCCTGCCACATTTTTATATTCGCAGGTCCTCTATTCGTCCCTTTAATCATGTGCCTCTCCGTCATCCGGCATGCCTCGGGTATGTACTGAACACATTGTTTCTACTCTGGCACTAGTGATATACTTGTACCACAGGATACTATACAGGAGGAGGTGATAACGAAGAATAGAGAGGCGGATGATCTTAATGTATCTATTGCCTTAAGGAAGCCGCATCATAACTGTGCCACTTATCCTCTAGCTGCTCATGTTTCCTTGGATCATCTTTCAGAGGAGTACATGAGGTTTTTCATGGGGCTCTCAGTTGTCACTATACCACGAACATACTAGGAGGTCGTATAAGATAGTAGCTAGCATCTTGCCATGGAGGAGGAGATGGCTGCTTTGCGGTCTCATGGTACATGGAGTGTTGTTTCTGCTTCTCCAGGTGCCTCTATTGTAGGGTGCAATTGGATCTTTACAGTAAAGCATCGGGCAGATGGCAGTGTGGATCACTACGAGGCAAGGCTTGTAGCACGAGGGTTCACCCAGACTTATGGGGTGGACTAACAGGATACCTTCTCACATGTGGCCAGACATTCGACATTGTCTTCTATCAGTCGTTGTATCTCAGGACTGGCCTCTTTACCAAATTGATGTGAAGAATGTGATCTATATTGAGATCTACATGAGGAGGTATATATGCAGCAACCACCAGGGTTTGTTGTTGAAGGGGAGTCTTAGAAGGTGTGTAGGATCCACAAGGTGATTTATTGCCTGAAGCAGAGTCCGAGAGCTTAGTACCATAAGCTATTAAAGTTGATAGAGAATCAGGGGTTTGTGCGGTCCACTGCGGATCATTCGTTGTTTGTTCAGAGGACACAAAGAGGTATAATTGCTATTCTGTTTTATGTTGATGATATTATTGTCACGGGTGATGATGGGCAGGGCATTCAGGCTGCCAAGGAGTTCTTAGGTCAGCAGTTTGTGATTAAAGAATTTGGTAGTCTTCGCTACTCCCTTGGATTAGAGTTCGTCAGGAACCATCATGATCTTATGATGACTCAGAGGAAGTTTGCGACTGATCTACTTGAGACAAGGATGATAGGGTGCAAGCCTGCTACTACCCCTATGGATCCAAGCATGAGATTATATGATGAAGACACTGAGGAGGTAGACAAGAAGAGATACAGGGAGCTTGTTGGCAAGCTTCTCTATGCCATCATTACCGGGCTAGACATATCCTTTGTTGTAAGCAAGGTGAGCCAGTTCATGGAGCAGTCCAGGAAGGTTTATGTGTATGCTATCTATATGATTCTGAGATATTTGAAGTCTTCACCAGGTATTGGTCTTATATTCAGCAGAGGTACATCTATTGAGGTGACAACTTGTAGCCTTGTGCAGATGCAGATTATGCGGGATGCCTTAGAGACAGGAAGTCTACTTCTGGCTTTGCTATTTTTGTTGGGAGCTCACTCATGTCATGGAAAAGCAAGAAGCAGATAGTGGTTGCTAGATCCAGTGCAGAGTCTGAGTACAGATCCATGGCTTAGGGGAGCACAGAGATGACGTGGGTTGATTGGTTTTGATTGATCTTGCAGTTGAGGTACCTCTTCCCATGCAGGTTTTATGCGACAATCAAGCGTTTCTTTTTATTGCCAATAATCCCGCATTCCATGAACGAACCAAGCATATAGAGGTGGATTGCCACTATACCAGAGACATGATCCAGAAGGGTCTCATATCCACCTCCCATGTTTCTACTGGAGATCAGACGACTGATATATTCACCAAAGCTCTTGTTAGTGATCCATTTCATAATGTTCCAAGTTGAGCATGATAGACATATATGCTCCAGCTTGAGGGGGAGTGTTGAGATATTTGTATCTATTGTATTTATTTCTTATTTTTATTTCTTTCATGTGTCTCTGATGTAATTTACCCAGTGCTTTTCTCCTATATAAGAGAGATCTAGGGTCTCTATAATGCCAAAACCATTCTATTTTTCACAACACTTGTATATTCCTCAAATTCTAGTCCTAATTTAGGGAGAACCTTAGGAAAAATAGGAAAGAAGGCAAAAAGAAAAAGTTTACAGCTCATTCTTTTCCTATTTTGTACTCCTTAACACATGTTGCCTCTGAGAACCTTATGAACCACGTCTACAATCTCAACGCCAACAATATCCTAGAAGGCTAGAATACCTTGTAGAACAAAACTGGAAGGCCAACTCAGATGGACGTTATTGCTTCAGCATGAAAATAATCCCTTTAATCTCTTCTTCCATGACTTCACACAAGGCCACCTTGTTGCTATTGTCTCCACTCTCCAGTGTCCACCTGATTGGCACGTGCTAAAGATGAAGCCGTCTGCCTAGACTCCCCCAACCCATGTCTCTCATCAAACTCTTTGTCTCCTATCAAAACCATGCCAATTTCGGTCATTCTTCGACGGTTGCTAGGATGAAGGTGAAAGTTGTGAGTGTTGGCATCTACCTGTCGAAGCCAGACTTGTCATGATGATTGCCTATAGATGATCTTCAGATCCTTGTCCCTGACCAATTTCATCTTCTTTTATCTGGACCACCTCTTACATCTGCGGCTGTTCGTTTTTTAGGTGGTTGAATTTAGCAATTTTCTGCAAAGTCTTATTCCCTTTTCACTCCCTAACCTGTGTGGCTTCATCTATAACTGTAACACTCTACTTCAAAAAGGACACAAGATTTCGTCACCAAGACCTCCACCAGGAAACTCCTCCTATGAGTGGAGAACATCTATACGAGACCTTGCTCTCTAAGCCTAGCCTTCTCCAAATTAAAGTGGTGGTATTGTCAAGTTTCAATATCTATAGAACCATTGGTTTGATTCTACTAAGTTTTTACTTCTTATTCTTTAGAATTGGTGTTTCTTTCTTTCTATTCTTTCAAGAAAAATATTTCATGCTGATTTTCACCTTTAAATTCATTTTGTATGATCTTTTATTTCAATCTTGCTAATTTGGTAGTTAAGAATTTATGTCAAATGTGCAATTTATATATCTTTGACATCTTTTAGATGTAAATATACAATCTTATAAGCTTAATGGAGAACCCTTACAAATTTTGGATTGCATCCATGCGACGATGCAACAGAATTTCTTTTGGGACCTCTTTTGGAGGGAGGGAGCGTCTTATAGTGACGAGAGGGAGGTTGGGAGCGAGGGAGGGAGCGTCGCCGGAGGGAGGCGACAAATGGAGAATTGCTGCGGGGTTGCGTGCCTGGCGTCGCGTAGAGGGTGAGGTTGCGCTCTCGCGCAAGGAATCGGAAGGAGGCTGGGTGTCGATTTCACATCGGAAGTCGGGTCGAAAGTGCTTCGGATGCGGAGTTGCTAGCCACGTTGCATCCGTCTACTCCAGGCCGTCGCACTATTTTGGTTGTGGTTTGACCAATCATCGTCGGGCACACTACCCATCTATGGTTGAGTCATCAACACACATGAATCGAGGAGAGGCCATTGTTGGTGGAGAGATTCCTTTTGCTGGAGGAGATGTGACCAGACCAGGGACCTCCTTTGCGGAGGTGGTCACTGGAGAAGATGTTGTAGAATGAAAGGTCAGTTTGTTGATTGGATCGTGGATGAAAACCATGTTTTCTGTTAATGGTGTTTGGGCTGGAATATCATTGCTCTTTGGGAAGAATTTGTCGGTGATGTGGTATCGTTGGGAAATGGGAAGTGCTGTGTGACGGGTTTGTCGACGGCTCAGGCAACTCGGCTACTCATTCCGCGGGGCAAAAGCGACGTCAGTTGGCGATACCCTCGCTTTATAGATGGAGGAGAAGTTACGTTCACCGAGCGGTTTTCTCAACTAAGGGGGTCCCTTTCCTCTCTCGTACGCTAGAGGCTCTTGGACCAGCATTATCAGAGGTCAGAACCGTGATGAAGGTGCTGGCTGATGGATCTTTGTCGGGATCCGATCCAATGATCACGCTTGTCCTTATGGAGTGTCGAGTGGTGCCAATCCAGCCGGTGATGATGTCGATTGATCGTGAGGTGTTCAAGATTTCCATCACTTTTTTGTCGTCGCCACCGTTTTTCCAGTCGGTGGGGTCGTCGGAAGCCGGCTCCGCTGCGTCGGGAATACATCAACAGATCGAAGATTTGAATTTCGCAGAAATCGAGGCGAATTCTCGGGGGGAGACGTGCCAGCCGGATCTGCGTGATCTTTCGTTTCCTATTCTGCATACCTCGAAACCTATAACGGCAGTGGATATTTCGGGAGAAATGCCTCTCCAGTGCCCCACTGGTATTAGCATTTATGTCGGTTGGTCGGGCCGGGTAGACTTGTTAACTTGGATCCCATATTCGGTTTTCGATGTACTTGGATCTGGCTTGGCTAGTGGCAGTTCGACGTTGTGGATCCTGTTTTGATCGGTTTGGAAGCAAGTTCTTATTCGGATCCTTTTCCCCTGATACCATTTCGATGCATCTCGTCTGCTGGCTCCTTCCGAAGTATCTCCGCGAGGCCGTACTTTCTACCGCAACTGGTTTTGTCAGAGGGAGGTTTGACAGCGCCGGATCTTTCGGATCCCTGTGGGGCACCACATGTTTTAGGCTCCTCTTTCTTTCTCGGCGCAAAGGTTACGGGGCGAGACGCTATCTGAGACGATGATAATGTTCGGTCGGTTTCAGTTGTTGTCGATTGGGTTGCGCAGGTTGGGGAAACTAACTTGGATGAAGGGAGTTCTTCTTGCTTAGGAAGCAGTAGGGGAAATGCGAAAAGATACAGACAGAGGCAGAAGAAAAAACTGCTGAATGGTGAGATGAAAACTATTTCTGAGAAGAAGGCGCAAGTGGCGATGCTTGCGGGAGCGGTGAGCACATGATGCAAATAGGAATTCGCGTGGTGATGAGAAATTAATTTGATTGTGGATTTTTGGTGGAGAAGAAATAGAGGGGATGAGAGGAGATAACTCATCGGAAAAACGAGGGATTTTTGGAGAAGAAACGCAAGAACGCGCCAATGGAAAGAGAGAGAGACGAGAGAGAGAGAGAGAGATAATGAGATAAACTCGATTTTCATATATGTTGAATTATCTTTTAAAATACTATCATCCCCTTTATATAGAAGGGGAGGAATTACAAAATTAGAAAGTAAATCAAATTTGAATTCGAAATAAAATCCCAACCGATCCTAATTGATTATATTTGATTTGAATCAAAAAATTCAAATTTACCTTATCCTAATTGACTTTAATTTTAAAATTCAAAATTAAAATTTAAAACTGACTACCTAATTTGAGATCACACATGATCTCATTTATTTAAATAAAATTGCATCGACTCAAATAAACATAAATAAAATTAGACTCTAACTAACGGATAAAAATCAAGCCCTATATGTCAATTTCATGCTGCATCAACTCCGCTTGAAAAATTCGTCTCCCGACGAATTGCTTGATCTTCGATTCGCCATTGGAGAATTCGATAGGGATTGGTTGATTGAACCTCCCTCGTTTGGCTTCTTTTCCGTATTACGTTTGTAATTTCTTTCCACCGAGGGGCATGGCTGCAAATGTTCTACCCCTTGACTTAAAATATACCAATAACATAATTTACTCTCCAATTAGTCCTTTATATAAAAAGTCTTGTGAGGAGGGAGTTGATAGCAATTTTTCCAAATCAGTCCCTTTGGAAACGAAAGCAATTTCTTATCCCTAAACTTCAGGGATTCATTTCTCCCGATTGGGAGTTTCTTCAAAAGGGCGGTTAGGGTTTCACACCCCATGCGGTAACGGAGATGATGCCGCCGCGGTGGGAGTTGCAGTCGACGCAGGCGTCGCTTGGAGCAGTGAGCTCGACCTGGGATGCTGGCGCATGGGGCTGGGATAGTCCTTCGATGGCGATGATGGCGTAGGAGGGAACCCCGACGTTGGCGGCAACGGTGACTACCGCAGGGGCGGTCACGCGGACGGTGGGGGAGACACGCAGGTGCTGCACAGGTCCCGCGTGCATGGCGGCTAGCCAGAGAGCAGGCTCGTGACTGGCGGAGGCTGAGCACAAGCATGAGTTGTTCGATCGGTGGCGGCGTCGTGGTCGAGCCTGGCACAGGCGGCAACGGCAGTGGTGAAGCACGTGCTTCTTGGGCTGCAATAGAAAGGACCCCTGCATGGAGATCAACAAGCTCCTCCACGATGCTTTCGTCGTATATCGGTTTTGCATCTTCCTGTACAGCAAGTTCGGCTGCGAGAAAATCGACAAATTCGTATTCTTCCTCCGCGGGATCCTCATTGTATATGGGCCTTGAATCTTTGCTGCTTCCTTGTACAACAATTGTATCTAGAAAATCTTCATTGAAATTGAAAATACCTTCACTTTCTTGGTCGAATTCGCGTTGAATTAGGGAGTCGGCGGTCTGATTTTTGTTGTTCATGAGTGATTCTTCCTCGATTTGTGTGTCCAACCATGCTTAGACTTTGAAACTTGATAGGAGGCGATGCTTGAACTTCCTCGAACGCGAACGTGAATCTGAACCATGGGAGAGACGACTCAGATCGAATTGCAAACGCCAATACTTGACAGGATCGTCGAATCGTAGGAACGATTTGGTTTCCATGCTCTGATACCAAATGATGCAAATAGGAATTCGCGTGGTGATGAGAAATTAATTTGATTGTGGATTTTTGGTGAAGAAGAAATAGAGGGGATGAGAGGAGATAACTCGTCGGAAAAACGAGGGATTTTTGGAGAAGAAACGCAAGAACGCGCCAATGGAAAGAGAGAGAAACGAGAGAGAGAGAGAGATAATGAGATAAACTCGATTTTCATATATTTTGAACTATCTTTTACAATAGACTATCATCCCCTTTATATAGGAGGGGAGGAATTACAAAATTAGAAAGTAAATCAAATTTGAATTCGAAATAAAATCCCAACCGGTCCTAATTGACTATAATTGATTTGAATCAAAAAATTCAAATCTACCTTATCCTAATTGACTTTAATTTTAAAATTCAAAATTCAAATTTAGAAATGACTAACTAATTTGAGAGCACACACGATCTCATTTATTTAAATAAAATTGCATCGACTCGAATAAACATAAATAAAATTAGACTCTAATTAACGGATAAAAAATCAAGCCCTATATGTTAATTTCATGTTGCATCAGCACACTGGGTGTGCAAACTGTTCTCAAATGAAGATTCTTTCCTAGAATGTGAGGGGTTTGGGTGGTCCTGAAAAAAGAAGAGCCTTAGGCGCGAGGTTCGCGAACTGGGGATGTGATGTCATCCTTATATAGGAAACTAAACTTGATTTCTGTAATGTGGCCCTGTGGGACTCTTTTGGCAAGAGCTCTTTGCCCAGTTTTCAGACGTTAGACGCTTCGGGAAGCACGAGAGTTATGATTTTGGCGTGGAAAGATACGTCTTTTCGATTTCGGGCAGAGTTAAAGGGTTCCTACGTTCTTTCCGTTCTTTTGGAGTGCTCTATCAGCTCAACACCTTTAGTGTTTTCATGTGTATATCGCCCTTGCCAGCCGACTTTGCGACATGAGTTGTGGGCAGAAATCCGTGTGGCTAGAAGTGCATTTCCGGACTGTGCTTGGCTTGTTGGTGGGGACTTCAATGTCTCGTTGTTCTCTTTTGATTGTCCACACTTGCGGGGTGGTCAGGATCCGGGTTCTTTTGACTTTGCTGATTTGATTGATGACTTGGAGCTTGAGGTACTTGATGCTGCGGACACAAAATATACCTAGCGGAGCTCGGGATCTCGTTCTTGCATTGACCATTTTCTGACCTCATCTGAGCTCCTGGAGTTGTTCCTGTGTTCATTCTCATCGTGTAGGCTCCACGTCCGCTCTGATCATACGCATCTGATTTGTGACTCCGGTACTCTCACTCCGGCAAGAGGTTTTTTTTATTTGAGTGAGTATGACTTATGAAGGATTTGTTCAAAGATCTGGTGAGCAACCATTGGGTGTCATTGTCAGTTTTTGGTTCGACAGCGGTGAGATTCTCAGAGAAGTTGAAGTGTCTGCGCCAGAGATTGCGTGCATATAAGAAGGAGGTGAGAGAGGCTAGGAGAGCTTGGAGGGTGTCTGCGGAGCTGGAGGTCCAGATACTTGACAGAGTAGAGGATGACAGGCAGCTGGACGCTGACAAGCTGGGTCAGAGAGCGGCTGCTCAAAGAATGATAATGGAAGAGGATATGAAACAGGTGACAGAGTGGAAACAGATATCGCGGGTTGCTTGGCTGAAGGAGGGGGATGCGAACACAGCTTTTTTCCACATGCTAGCCAGTAGCAGACATCGGGCCAATTCTTTTCGGTTTATGATTGTGAATGGAAACAAAATTGAAGGGGACAGAGAACTGGGTAGTGTGATTGCGGATCACTTTCGTGACTTCTCTAAACGGTCTGCTTACAGACCTTGGAGGTGGAGTGGTCTTGGGGCGTCTCGTCTTTCTGAAGGACATGCAGGTAGCTTGACCTTGCCGGTTACCTTGGAGGAGGTTAAGGCAGTTGTCTGGAGTTTGAATTCAGATGGAGCACGAAGTCCGGATGACTTCCCTTTATTCTTCTATAAAGAATTCTAGGATGTATGGGAGGTGGGGTCCTGGAGGAGGTGGAGGAGTTTTGCCAAGGCAATGCAGGTTCTGAAAGGTTGAACATGGCTTTAATTTTCCTTCTTCCAAAATCAAATTCGACGGAGAGGATTGAAGATTACATGCTGATAGCCATCTTGAATGGCATTTACATCATTGTGCGAAGGTGTTCGCGGTTCGGCTTAACATAGTTCTTGACCATCTTATCTCCCCAATTTAGTCGACGTTCATTCCTAGGCATCAGATTGTGGATAGCTTAGTGATGGCTTCTGAGATTATATCTGATTGGAAACGTTGTGGCAAACATACTTTAATTTGGAAGGTGGACTTCGCCAAGGCTTATGACACCTTGAACTTACACAGGAGGGGTTTTTTGGCCGTTTGGATCTCTTGGATGAAACGGTGCGTCACTACAACGTCGCTATCGGTACTGGTTAATGGTCGCCTAGAGAAAGATTTTTTCAGCCACAGAGAGGGGCAGACAGGGATGTCCTCTTGCTCATTTGCTCGTTGTTCTTGGTGTTGATGTTCTTGCCTGCATGGTTGATCGGGTTCAGAGGGTCGGAGTTATATCAGGATACATATGTGGGGACATACTTATCTCCTTTCTTCAGTATGCAGATGATACGATCTTGTTCATTGAGGGTGGCAAGGAGGAGGCGGGTGGCTTGGCCATTATTCTTGAGATATTTGGGGAGATGTTTGTCCTAGAGCTGAATCATAGTAAATCTCCGGTTATCCCATTTGGAATGTCGGAAGAGGAGGTACTATCTTGTAGTATGGAGCTGGGCACGTCATGTGGCACCCTTCCTCTTCGTTATCTTGGGCTTCCTCTCACGGACGACAAAATTAAGGTGTCGCATTGGCTACCGGTGGTGGAAAAGATGGAGAGAAGCTGACTGGCTGGAAGGCTTCTTTATTGTCACGTGGTAGCCATTTGGTGTTGCTGAAGGCGGTCTTCTCTGTGATCCCAATGTTATTTTCTTCTCGCTTACTGCCGGTGGGCATCATACGGCGTATGGATCAGTTGATGCGCAAGTTCTTATGGAGCAAATCTGGCCAAGAGGGGCACAACATACACCTGGTTGATTGGGAGACCATTACTCAGCCCAAGATGCATGGGGGGCTTGGGATCAAAAGCTTGAAGTCATTCAACAAGGCTCTCTTACTTAAATGGGTGAGCGGGATTTGGGGTAAGGATGAGGGTTTATGATGTAACCTTTTGCAGTGCCTTTATTATGTTTCTATGGCAGGTCCTGGTCTCATACGGCAGGGGTCTAATCAGTCGGCTCTCTAGAGGGGGATTTTGAAGGCACTGCCTGCTTCCATGAGCTTTTCAGCCTGGTCGTTGGGAGTGGGGCCACTTTTGGGTTTTAGACGGACGATTGGACAGGGGACGGCTCCCTCTGCAGCCGTTTTTCCTAGCTTATTTGCCTTGGCCGCTAATTCTAATGCTTGGGTTGCGGATTGCGGGGACAATAGTAACTGGATGCAGGCTTTCAGATCATCTTTCTCTGATCAATGTTTGGAGGAATTCCTTCGTCTTTTGGACTCTCTTGGGCAGGTGGGCAGGCCCTCCACTGGGATGGATCACTGCATCCGAAAGAGCACACCTTTCTCGGTACGAAAGGCTTATGGTGCCATATGTAGGCCTCCACCCTCCCTTTCGGGTACTATAATTCGGGACTGTGAACTCATCTGGACGCTTCATCTTCCTTAAAGGATTGGTTTTTTCCTCTGTCTCTTTAGACAAAAACGCATTATGACTCGTGATCGTTACGCTAAGCTTTTTGAGGTGGTTTCGGATAGATGTCCCTTGTGTGGCACTGACATTGAGATGCCGGAGCACCTTTTCTTCCGCTGCGTGTTTCCTCGCCAGTATGGTGTGAGCTGGGGCTGGACTGGATATGCACCCGTGATTTTGACTCCTTTTGGTCATCTCTGTATGGGGCGCGCAGTCGACAAAGAAAGAAGATTCTTGTTCCGCCGGCGGCGCTTTGGGCCATTTGGCTAGCTCACAATGATGTGCTTTTTTCTTGCCACCATTTTTACTTTGAGAATGTGTGTTTCCATTACAAGCTGTTACTTAAATCATGGCTTTTGTAATTTATATTGTTTTTTAATATTTAATTAATATTTTGGGGTGGACACCATTATGTGTTTCCCCCTTTTTGGTTTAAAAAAATCTTATAAGCTTAATAACAATTACCCTTGCATTTTATTAAGCTTGAAGAAGAAGAAAGAATACTTTTAGCATCTATTGAGGAAGCTGAGAAGCAATGTGCAATAGTTGATGCTGAGCTGAAGGATTTAGATATAAAATCAAAACATTTCAAGGAACTTGAGGAGCAGTGAGTCCTTATATTGCTGAATTTTTATGTCTTGATTTTGGATCGTGCATCTTGATCCTTTATTTGTCTTCTACAATACTGTATTTGAGTATGCACTCCATTTTCTAAATTTACTTATGAGGCATGAAGTCAGAAATTGATTGACTATGTTGGGTTGAATGATGTCATAGTTATAAGAGATCATTCAGCACCTGCAATCACCTGCCACACAGTATGATTTAATATGTTATTGCAACAATATGATGAAGAGGTTCGACGATCTCTTATTAGGAAATTTGTAATTATTTATATGTTCAATGGAGGAAACCATTTTAGATGATAGATCTATACAGACACGGTACTAAGATGCAGCAAAACCCAGTTTTCGAAGATTGTTCGACTTGCAGTGTTTGATTAAAATATGGAAACAAGATTCGTCTGATTAAAAAAACAATGCATTTTTCCCAATCTCTTTAAGAGAATTATAAATCTCTCTTATTTGGGTAAAATTGTTCATTTGGTGCACTTTTGACAAACAAATGAACCACAGTGTGTAATATTTTCTTTTATCTCTCTAAAGTTACTATAATATTTTTCTTCCGGATCCTCTATGTATATGAAAATTATGGTTAATGAGATTTTTTTTTAGTTTTCTCCACTCCTCAAATATGCTACAGCCAGAGATTCATGCACCTGCCAGGGCATGTTTTGATTAGGGAAAAAGAGGCCCTGATGCAGACAATAATTCGAGGTGGGAGAAAATATACAGAGGGTGAGAGAAAGAGAGGGGAAGGTGCACTGGATGCCCATGGCTTTGTGGAGAAGTGCAGGGAAGCACGAGGAGAGGTGTCACGACCCGTCCCGCTAACCGGAACGTGCCGCGACAGAGATCTTTCTTCTTCTTTTTCCTCAAGTAAACATGTGGCAATCTCATAAAACATAAAACCTTTGTATTTGAAGTTCACAACACCAAGAAGTGTATTACACAAGTTCTATCTATTACAACTTCTTACAAAATAACACAGTCAGTACAAAAACAACGAAAAGCAAAAGACACCTCCTCCAAGTGTATCAGTGGTCCTTTCCCCTGCTATTCGTGATTCTGCTGATCTGTACATAATTATAATATAAAGGGATGAGTCTAAACCCATTTATGAGCTTAGACCCAGTGAAAGGATCTCAAGCTTTTTACATATAGCTAAAATCTGAAATATGAGCATCATGACAAGAATTTATGCTGAATACTGTGAAATAGCTTGAAAGAGACTTTGTGAAAGAAATTACATATAACAACATGCTAGTTTTACAAATTTAACGCTGAAATCACTTCCAAAGCAGATAAACTGAAACATAATCATCACTATCAAGCTGTTTGTACTAATCACCACTGTGGCTAATTTATTGACTCATGAACGCTGAAACAAAGCTAAGTCATACGCGCAGACGGTCCCAAAGACCAAAAACACCCTGCATACGGCCCAAAGCCTATATGTATACAGAATGCGGACCCAAAGTCCTCTTGATACCATATCTAATGGTTTGTCATATCTAATGGCGGTTTCAGGGTCATATCTAATGACATCATCATATCTAATGGCTAGTTCATGATTTGTATAAAAGAGCTACTGTGGTGCTTATCTTCTGATTCTAATTCTTTTCTTGTCACTAATAAACCATACTCTTGCTAATTCAAGCTCATAACATCAATTCATGAACATAAAACACTCTTGACATAACATACATATTCTGACAACTAGAACTTATTAAGAACTTGAAAATCGATCCATAATGCATAGTAACCGTGCAAAACATAATTCTTCACATAAAACTCATATCTAAGGAGTAAAACTTAAGTCTCGTGTTCCAATCAAGAACAAAATTCTTAAAAAGGTGTTATCATGATAAAACTCGTGAAACGACGTCTGAAATACATTCTAAAGCCCTGATTTCATCACAACAGTATGGTACTTGAAATTCCTACGTAAAAGCTTTAGAAAACACGATTGCATACTTTGTTATCATAAACATGCATAAAAGTTAAAGACTAGTGCTTTAAAATAGCGCTTGAGAATCCCTCACCTGAACGCTATCTAACTTGAGTCCGAATCACCTTCTTTAGTGAAATCCCCCCTATAGCCGTCTTAGATTGAATACTACGGTTTGGTGCGGACAGAACTTCGTTACGGCTTCAAAAATGCTCTCGATCACCGACAGGGCTTCGCCGTGGCTCCTCTCGTGCTCCTCCCGCAACCTCGGCAGCCTTGCGGCTCTAAGGTGGAGAGATGGGCGTGGGATGAAGTGAGGAGGAGTATGGGGGGTCATGGGTATTTATAGGCCTCCATCCCCTTTACATGTATGACATGTGTCAACATGTAAGGGAGGCTACAAGACACATGTTGTCTCTTATCCATGTATGAAGACACATGGCATGGCACATGGCTTAATCATGAGAAAACTTGTTGCCCAAGTAATAGGTTTGTCTTATCCATGAGATAACTTGTTGCCCAAGCAAGGTGTGGCTTATCCACGAGATAACTTGTTGCCCAAGCAAGGTGTGGCTTATCCACGAGATAACTTGTTTCCCAAGCAAGGGGGCTATACCATGACACGTGCTAGTCTTAGGATAATGACACAAGAGGAAGGAAAGAAAACTTCAAATTTTGAATTTACTCATATTTGAATTTTAATCGACCCTTGAGTTTTTTTATAGAGGACATGATTGCAAAATAAAATAATATAAAATAAAATCCTAACAAACCCCACCTTTTCTCCTAAAAAAACTCCTAGTTTAAATAACCAAGTTATCTTATACTATTGTTAGAAATCTCAATTAATCAATTTATTTAAGATTGTTAAAAATAAAGAATGCGGATACGAAACAATAAAGTAAATAAATAGAAATATGGAACGCTTAAGTTTTACATGGAATCCTACTCCCTTAGGAATGGGTTGAAACCACGAGAGAAGGCCTCAAAGGGTCAGAGAATCTATTAGAATTTCTCAATGAGTACAGGGAGTGTGGGGCTTCTTATATAGCCCTACAAACAAACCATCGTCCCACTAATAGGAGATGCGGGACTTAACATGAGTGGAGCGGAGGTAATTGGATCTTGGAGAGATCCAAGTACCCTGTATTATATACTCCAACACTCCCCCTCAAGCCGGAGTTGAGAAAGATACAACTTGTAACAAAAGAAAATATTTACAACTCATCTTTACTCGATACATCTGAGAGAGACAGGAGGAGACCTGCTCGAAGTAGTCGTGTTGGTAGGAGACTTCGCACGAGGATGGGCATGTGACGATCATGTCATGTTTGTAGTAGAGTTGTGACAAATAGGTCATTCCTTGAGTTGAGTCATTGTAGAAGAAGTCGAGCGCGAAGTAGTAGTCGCACAATAGAATGTGCGGAAGTAGTCAAAGCTCGGTGAAGACGACTGATAGTAGTAATAGTCTGGAGTGTCGGTCTGTCATGTCGTGGATGGGCAGTAGAAGTCTGAGACGATCTCGGGTAGAAGTCCATCTGGAGTTGATGTCGAAGTCAAACATCATAAGTAGAGTGGTCATCCCCTATTCATATCTCAAGAAAAGAGATCGCTTTTGTTGAGGAGACATCAGAAGTAGAGTGGTCATCCCCCTATACATATCACGAGAAAAGAGATTGCTTTTTGTCAGAGCAAATGATACTCTTCTGTGTTATTCCATAGAGCCCTCGGGTCTCTTATATAGAGAGAAAACCCTTGGGTAAATTACATAGACGTACATGATATAAATAGGAAATACGTAACAGTACATCATGACATAACATAAACCTCTACACTCCCCCTCAAGATGGAGCATAGATATCAATCATGCTCAGCTTGGAAGAACATCTCTGGAAAGGTCCTCTGAGCAATGGCTTGGTAAATATGTCAGCAGTCTGGTCCTCTGAACTGACATGAGAAGTGGAAATGTAGCCCTTCTGGATCATGTCTCTAGTATAGTGACAATCTACCTCGATGTGCTTTGTTCTTTCATGAAAAGCTGGATTATTGGCAATAAACAATGCTGCCTGATTGTCACATTGAAGATTCATGGGCAAGGAGACATTTACATTCAAATCTTCTAAGACTGCTCTAACCCACATCATCTCTGCGCTTGCTTGTGCCATGGCTCTGTATTCGGATTCAGCACTGGATCTCGCCACAACAGTATGTTTCTTGCTTTTCCAAGAAACCAAAGAGCTTCCTATGAAGATAGCAAATCCAGAAGTAGATTTACGATCCTTTGGACATCCTGCATAGTCTGCATCTGCACAAGCTGAAATAGACAGTTCTGTATCTTTTCTAAATAGCAACCTTGTTCCCGGGGAAGACTTCAGATATCTCAATATCATATACAAGGCATCCATATGAACTTGCCTAGGCTGCTCCATAAATTGACTCACCCGGTTTACTGCATATGCAATATCCGGTCGAGTTATGGTAATGTATAGGAGCTTACCCACCATCTCTCTGTATCTTCTTTTGTCCACCTCTTCGGTATCATTATCGTACAGCTTCATGCTTGGGTCCATAGGCGTGCTCGACGGTCTGCATCCAGTCATTCCTGTTTCAACTAGCAAGTCTGTGACATATTTTCTTTGAGTCATTACCATTCCTTGTGCATTTCTCGCAAACTCTATCCCCAGAAAATATCGTATCGTGCCTAGATCCTTCGTAATAAACTGACTTCCCAACAGGGATTTGGTTATCTCAATTCCTTGAGCATCATCTCCTGTAACCAGAATGTCATCAACATATATCATGCCAACAACCGTACCTCTAGGAGTCTTCTGGATGAACAGTGAATGATCCGCATTTGATCTCTTGAACCCCTGTCGTTCAATAAGCTGGGAAAGCTTCTGGAACCATGCCCGTGGACTCTGTTTGAGGCCATAGATAGCCTTATGAAGTCTGCACACCATCTGAGTCTCCCCCTCAGCAGCAAACCCCGGTGGTTGCTGCATGTAGACTTCCTCATGTAGATCACCATACAAGAATGCATTCTTGACATCAAGCTGAAAAATGGTCCAGTCACGTACCACAGCAACAGATAGGAGGATGCGAAGAGCGGAGTGTCGAGCCACTGGTGAGAATGTATCCAAATAATCTACCCCATAAGTTTAGGTAAATCCACGTGCAACAAGTCTAGCCTTGTATCTGTCGAGATGCCCATCTGCATGATATTTCACCGTAAACACCCACTTGCTACTCACCACAGAGGCACCTGGAGGAATGATATCCGTGGGTGTGGAGGAGACCAACCTGTCACCTGCAGGGGAGAAGTACATAACTAGTTCGAAAAAAGTAACATCAGCACTCACATAGTACTTGTCATGAATGGGGTCATAGCAACGATATCCTTTCTGTGTCCTTGAGTAGCCCACAAAAACACACTTGATAGCTCTAGGAGAGAGCTTATCAAGTCCTGGAGATAACCGGTGAACAAAAGCAACTGTGCCAAAGACACGAGGTGTAAGTGAAAACAAGTCCTTGTCAGGAAAAAGTACAGAGATAGGAGCCTTTTTCCCAAGAACAGTAGAAGGCATGCGGTTGACCAGATAGCATGCTGTAAGTATAACATCCCCCCAAAAGGCTAAGGGGGCACAACTCTGAATAAGTAATGTGCGAGCAATATCAAGAAAGTGTCGATGTTTCCGTTCTGCAACACCATTTTGTTGAGATGTGTATGCACATGTGGTTTGGTGGATAATGCCCTTAGAGGAAAGAAATTGAGCAAGAGAACGAGTACAGAACTCCAGTACATTGTCAGTACGCACATACTTAACAGTAGATGAAAAAACATTTTGCACTTCATTGATAAGGTTTTGAATAACACTTCCTGCTTCTGATTTATTTTTAAGAAGAAAAGTCCAAGACACTCGAGAGAAATCATCAACCACAACTAGATAGAACCTGTGCCCCTGATGATCTGGGACACGACTGAGACCCCAAATATGTATATGAAATAACTCAAATGAGGAGCGACTACTTCGACCCTGACGACTGGGGAAGCTAGACCGATGATGCTTCCCTAACTGACATGCTTCACAACGGAATGACGAATTCGGAGAGATCTGAGGCAGGAGGTGACGCATTTTCTGTAGAGGCAGGTGACCAAAGCGAAGATGCCATGTATATGGAGAGACGGAACCCTAGGAGTGTAGTGATACGCCAGCGTAGGAGTTTCGTACGAGACGATAGAGGCCATTGTGCTCAGAACCACAGCCAATCACCCTGCCCGTTAGTATGTCCTGAAAAATGACAGAAGATGGATCAAATATAGCACGACAGTGCAAATCTTTTGTAATCTGACTAATTGATAATAAATCCATAAAGAACTCTGGTGCATGTAGAACATTCTGTAAGTGCATGGAGGGCAACAAAACCGTCTCCCCATGACCGACAATAGGGGAATGAGTGCCATCAGCTATGAGTACTGAGCGACCAGGCTGAACAGCTCTATAGGACTGCAGGTTATCTCTATCACGACAGAGATGATGGGTGGCTCCAGAATCAACAATCCAACCTGAGAGATCATGGTTATGATAGGAGACTGAAGTACTACCTGAGGTACTGGCAGTAGCAGATGTACTAGCTGATGCTGAAGCCGCAACGTCGGAAGTGTCAGCACCCTCTGAAGATGACTGTGGCATAATATCACGAAGCCGTGCCACTAGCTCCTCGAACCTGTGATCTGGAGTAGATGCTGGTGGACCCTGAACATGATCAGGACACGTGCAGAAGGAGGGCAGCCATGCTTGGAATAGCATGTATCCTCATAATGACCAGTACGACGACAGAATGAGCACGTAGAACGCACACGACCTCCTCGGCCACGTCCACCACTTCCTCTGCCACGAAATGAAGACGAACTACCTTGTCCTCTAGAGACTGCCATTGCCGAGGGAGGTGGAGTCGCTGTATTTGATGGAACTGGGACACGACTGAGCCTTCTGTAGACTTCTTCCATCGGTGGAATAGTGGCATCGGCAAGGATCTGAGAGCGTGCTGCCTCGTACTCTGGGTCAAGGGCAGCAAGTAATACGCCTACCATAGTGGCGTTGCGGAACGTCTTCTGCTGTTCTATGTGGCTGTGAGCGGGATGGTGCTATATAACTTCTCGAACATTCCACGAAGAGACATGTACAGAGAATGAAGAGGCCTCCCATTTTGCTTCGTGGTAAAAATATCATGCTGCAACTGCAGCATCTTCGTTTCGTTCCGCACTTGAGAGTATGTAGTGGCCAGAATATCCCACATCGCCTTGGCGATGGGTTGATGGAGGACGTCGTTGGTTATCTCCATCGTGAGCGTTCCTGACAGCCAAACTTTGGCATACGCATCATCTGCCTCCCATGAGGCATAAATCCCCGTCTTCTCTGCCGGCTCCTCTTCGGTAAGAATATGTTTCTTACCACACGACTTCATAAGACTCAGGAACTTCATAGCCCAGAGTTCGTAGTTCATCCCGTCCATTTTGACTATTGGTGCCGAACCTTTGAAGGCACCTATGGCGGGCATATCAATCTTTTGGTCTGACATATCGCCGGAGAGGAAGACCAAGGGATGAGAGACAACAGAACCTGTGTCTACAAAGACACGTTAGGATCCAAGTGCATATGTAGACTTATGCACTTGAATCCATCAGCGGTAGATGAGGGAAGGGCAGGGGGTGGGCCCCGGCGGCAAGGGGGGGTCCCGGCAGCAGGGGGGGTCCCGGCGGCTGGAGAGGGGTGGCGGGAGGGGACCCGGTGGCTGGAGAGGGGCGGCGGGAGGGGACCCGACGACTGGAGAGGGGCGGCGGGAGGGCCCTGCGGCGAAGGGGGGGTCCCGACGGCGAGAGGAGGGGACCCGGCTGGAGAGAGGCGGCGACGGTAGGGATTGGGGGGGGCGGCGGTAGGTGGAGGGGGGGAGGGGCGGCGGGTGGAGAAAACCCTAGACTAGGGTTTTGGCTCTGATACCATGTCAGAGCAAATGATACTCTTCTGTGTTATTCCATAGAGCCCTCGGGTCTCTTATATAGAGAGAAAATCCTTGGGTAAATTACATAGACGTACATGATATAAATAGGAAATACGTAACAGTACATCATGACATAACATGAACCTCTACACTTTTGTTGAGGAGCCACGAGTAGAAGATTATGGACTTGATGAAAATCATGTAGATATATCTCAAGTAGAAGAAAAATACCCTCTCTCACTTCCCCTTTCTCCCATACTTGATATAATAAGAAATATAGATTTCAAGTTGGGAGAAACAAAACATGCATTTTTCCCTTTTTTGTATACTTTTTTCACACAAATCATTTTTGTAGATGTATTTTTTTTCTTTTTTTCTTGGCTATTCTCTTTCTTTTTTTGGTATGACTTCTTTTTGTACGGTAGTCTCTTTTGGGGGAAATCACAGCCTAATTTGTGCCAAAGATCACAACCCTCTATGTATTAGGCAATGTACATTGTTTGAGCCCAAAATATTCGAACTGGACCACTCCCTCCTTTTTTTACCCTTCGTCCTTACAATAGAGCCCCTCCTTTTTTTATATATGGGCCCATCTTGGGTCTATTGCGATGTTAAAAGAGATTTAGCAGCATCGGCCCTTTAACACCCCCAACGAGAAGAGGCACAATGCCCTTCTCTTCTCTTCTTTGCAGGAGATTAGGGTTCCCGACGGGGGAACGCCTCATTCTGCAACCGGATGCCAGCCATCAATGAAGTCGATCGTGGAGAGTCCGATCGTCAGGAAGATGATGCCAACTGGGAGTGCTTCGAGAGGGAGGGCATGTTTCAAGATAGAGAGCATGAGCGCGACCTTGACTCACCTGGAGGGGATGTGCTTTCGCGTCTCCACTTGGAGGATGATGTAGAGGGAGGTTAGGGTTGATCGTTCGGGTTGCATTACAAAGGAGGAGGTGGGGCATCTTGCCAGCGCCTAGAGTTGGCCCCCCAAGTTGATCGCTTTTCTTCTGTGTTGTGATGCTTTAAACGATGATATGGTCAGTGTTGTGCATCCCTGATAGAACCACTTGATGCTTCATTTTCTTGGGAGGGAGTCCCATTTGATGCAAATGAGAATTTTGCAATGGTGATTTTTTTTTGTAGTGGAAATATTTGGTGGAGAAGAAATTGGAGGGATGAAGAAGAGAGAGCGTTGGCTGCGCAATATTCGGGGAAGAATAAGTGCTGAGATCGCGTGGAGGGAGAAGAGAGAAAGAGAGAAAGAGAGAGATAAATCTCAAAATGTCATTAAATCTGAATTGAATTATATAAAGGACCACTATCCCCTTTATATAAGAGGGACGAGATTACAAAATTAGAAATATAATCTAATTCAAATCTAACTTATCCTAAGTGATTCTAACTGACTAACTAATTAAATCGAGATCACATGCGATTTTATTTCAAAATAAAATTGCAATGGACTAAATAAAATTACTTGACCCAAATTTAATTAACAGATGAAAAATAAATCCCTATCTATTTATTTCACGTTGCATCAGCTCTCTGTCGCTTCGAAAAATTTGTCCCCTGATGAATTACTTGATTTTAAAGTGTGGTACGAGAGAATCCTTCCCGAAATCATTGAATAATTTGCTCAAATTTCTTATCTTTCTTGTTCAATTCAGAATTATTTTTGTAATTCTTTTTTATTGAGGGTGCACATGCAATTTTTCTACCCCTTCAAGTAAAATAACTTTCCCTCTTACTTTTCTACTAAGTCTAATCTTTTTATAAAGGGATTTTGGTCAGGGGCGTCTTTGTAAACTTTCCAAGAGATATTGGCATCTCTTCTCTTGGGAATCAAGCAATCGAAAGAGGCCTTCTTGCCTCTCGTTAGGGTTTGGGGTATCCGAACCCAACAATGGTGGCGGCGTGGTTTCCATTGTGTGATGTTGCTGGCAATAATGGTTCGGATCAATGGCAGCATCGGTGTTGGCGGGAATGACGGTTCGACCGAAGGTGGAATGGGTAGGGGTTATAGAGTGGTTGGTGGTGAGGCTTGGGTCGGAGCGATGGGTTTCGGTGTTGAAGGTAGTGATGATGGTTGATGTTGTGTGGATAGGGGAGAAGGTGGCGATGCTGGGAGTAGGAGGGTCTGCAGGGGTTGTTGCTATGGTTGGAGTGGTTGTCAGAGGTGCAGTGGTGGCGAGAAGGGTTGGAGGAGTTGGTAGGGGTGCTTTGGGAGAGCAAAGGGTTGACTGTAGAGGTAGAGGAGGCATGGTGTTGGGTTGGACGGAGGGCGGGGGGCAGGTGGTGATGGCGGGGTCGTAGATGGCGCGATTGATGTCGTGGGAGCGGGATTCAGTGCCGTCGGATCTTCTAGAAATGCATGGACAACAGTTGTGGGGACGTTTTTGGGGGTGGAAGGGGTTGCATCGGGGTTGAGGGGGATTGCCAGAGGTGCGGGGGAAGCGTCGGGGAACTGCCAGGGGGTTGGAGGCATTGTCGGAGTCAGTTCCTACGACGGCGGATGATCTGAAGCGGGCTGAGCATAAAGCTCGGGGAATCCTTTTTCTTATCTTTCTTAATCGTCAACCTGGACAGTAGCTTCAAGGATGGGAGGTATCGATCCAGCGACACTCAGGGTCCGAAAATCAACAACCTAATCCCATAGATTCAATTGAAATTCGAGCAATATGGACATCAACTTTTGTTGTAGGTTTCTTTGGTTTGTTGTTTGCGTTCCGTCAAACGAAATTCGTTGGTTGTACGTCGACGTGAACCCTTGTATGGATCATCAGATTGTGAGGACGATATGAATGCCATGCTCTAATACCAAATTGTACAAATGAAAAATTGCAACGGTGAAAAATAGTTTTTAGCGGTGGAAATATCTGATGAGAAGAAATTAGAGGGAGGAAGAAGAGAGAGCGCACAGGTTGCACGAGGTTCGAGGAAGAATAAGCGCGGAGATTGCGTGGAGGGAGAAGATAGAGAGAGATCTCAAAATATCATTAACTCTGACTTGAATTAAACAAAGGACCACTATCCTCTTCATATAAGAGGGGCGAGATTACAAAAATAGAAACAGAATCAAATTCAAATCTAACTTATCCTAATTGACTCTGATAGACTAACTACCTAATATAATCGACTAATTAATTAAATCGAGATCACATGCGATCTCTTTATTTTTAAAATAAAATTGCAATGGATTAAATAAAATTACTCGATCGAAATTTAATTCACGGACGGAAAGTAAAACCCTATTTATTTATTTCATGCCACATCGCCCATCACTAGGTTTTTTGTTTTTTTCCTTCTTCGAGTCGATCCGCGATGGAGATCGATGGTTCCCGAGGTTCTTTCGAATCAATTCGTGGCCTAGTGATACCTTCGGGAGATGGTCGGCGCCACCTTGCGCAAGGAGAAGGTGTGAGGAGGAAGATCATCTCATGATTGCCTTTTTTGTCTTGCGATCTTATGCTTCATGCAATTGTGGCTGCTCTATGGAGGAAAACCTGATAGGTGGTGCAATGTCATCTTGAAAAGTTCACCTGGATCGATGATGCGAGGAGTTCACCTGGATGAGGCTGCCTAGAGCCCTCTCCTGGGCTAATGTATTATGGGATTTATGGTTCTAGCTTTGGGAGCCCTAGCCGTCCTATCCACATATTCAAGCCGTCTTGCAGAGTTAGGGTTCCATCAGGGACTCTAGAACAGAATACGTGGGACAACTCCTTTCTTCTCAACTTGAACGAATCAACGAGCATGAAAAATAATGATCAGACTTGAAAACAAAATCGACTATCCCAGAAATCGACTTGCCTTGATAACTTATTGAAGCTAAAGAATGCAGAAGCGAATCAATAATCAGAATAATAAAGTAAAGAAATAGAAATATGGAACGCTCAAGTTTTACGTGGAACCCTATTCCCTAAAAAGCATGATGAAACCACAGGAGAAGACCTCAAAGTGTCAGATCTTCTATTAGAATTTCTCAATGAGTACATGGGGTGTGGGACTTCTTATATAGTCCCACAGACAGATCGGAGTCCAACTAATAGAAGATGCGTGACTAAGCATGGATGGGGGTCGTCTATTACATACTCCAACAAAGATAAAATGGAAATTACAATGATTTAAAGTAGATAAAAAAGAAAATCGACCAGTTCTAGTTCAACCCTAATTATTTATATATGATTGTGTCAATTCTCCCTCAATTGAAGAACTCATCTCATGATGGCTAGCTTGAAAAATGCACACATAAGGGAAAGAAGCTGAAATTGTTTGAACCTTTTATATTTCCAAGGGGAGTAGATAGCTGGCCTCCTTTCTATCTCTTAACATTTTTAAGCTTTTTTTTAACATGGAGGCATAGTTGCAATTTTTCTATCTCTTTAATCAAGGATACATGTCATTTAATCACTGTCTAAATTTAACCTTTTAAAAAGGTGTTAGAGAGGAGATTTTTAATATTTTCAAAAGGCAACTTCATCCTTTTCTTGTGGGTTACTGTCATTCTCTCACAATTCTCAAATGACAACATATAAACAACTCATGCAGAAGATGCGAGGGTACAAGGGGTTTGATGGATGACACTGTGGATGGAATGATGAAGGTTGAAGGTGAGGGCGCACATTTGTGTGTTGGCACACATGACAAGGGGCACACCTAGGAGAGGCAACTTCGGAACTGTAACTGTCGGATGCACCGTCACTGGCTGTGGTCTTGCTATAGGGGTTGAGGGAGTGGGACAGAGTTGGAAGTTTCATAGGAAATGGCATCGATTTTACGTGAACAATGAATCTGCTGATGATAGCTCTATGCCGACTGTGAAAAGGTTTTGAACACTGCAGCTATGAAGAAAAGGTGGCTAGGTGTGAGGGTCGTGGATGAGGAGTTGGAGAGTTAAGAATGCGACAAAATCACCACAATGTCTTCTTATCCGATAGGGTTGGGTGGAATCAATTGAGGCAATTTCTTGGTGGTTCAAAGATTGTAGGAGATTCAGATCTCAATAAATTTACATTATCTTGAAGATGTGTCAATGAGTCTGGAATCTTTGAAAATTATTGTTGTATATTTATATGTGCATTGTGAATATTCTTTTATCTGCGATAATCAGATGAGGACTTATGGCTTTTGCTTTTTCTATTGATCGTCCATTTTATCTCATAGAACCATCAAATCATGATACAATATGGATGATATGCTCCGATATTGATTTTTGTAGATAAGAATTTGAGGATGGAAGAAAATATATGAAGGGTGAGAGAGAAATGGGAGGGCATGCTAAATGCATGAGACTTTAGGACAAAGCGCAGATAAGCGTTGAGAGAGAGGAAGGAGAAATTCTAAATCTGGTATCACTCGAATTGAATTTTAATCAACCCATAAGTTTCTTTACATAGAGTGAATGTGATCCAAAAAAAAAAAACCTAACTTGACTCCTAAAGGGTTTCTTATTTAAATAACTAATTATTTTTATATATCTCAATTGATCTCAATTTGTCTAAAAAAGTAAAACTACGACCGGCTTAAACTAGATGAAAAGAAAATGGGTAATCGTAATTCACTTGTATTCCTGAAGTTATGCATGCATACCCTGATAACGGACTTGGCATTGTACAACTGGTATACTTATACACTATATATAAGATGGGATAGGGATATTCTACCCATATGCTGCCAAATCACTTTTCTTGTTGCACCCACTTATGATTTTTACACTCTTAATCCTTTTATTTTGAAAAGTGGCAATCTTATTCCTTGAATAGCAACAGTACAGATAAACAGTTGGTTATTCCTTTCTTTACTACAACATATCTCGTACTAAACATCTTATTCATCCAATGTGGATTCTTTCACTACAATCAAACCATATTCTCTTTATCCTATTCAAATACCAAACATGCATCCAAGTTTTTATAAAAGTTTGCTGCGGAATAAACTTTTGTCTTCCATGAGTTGCAAAATTTTCTGTATGTTTATTTGTAAATTATTAAATTTTATTCCAAAAGGTTGCATTTGATTTCGTTATTGTTTTTTATAACTTGCAGGTATTGGCATGACTTCAACAATTTTCAGTTCCAATCAACAGCTCATCAGGTATATCTTAAATTTTAAATATCAGGTATTCCTATTTTCTATGGATCTCCTTGATAATTGTAGATTTAGTTAGATATTTGTTGAGAGATATTTATGTAAACTCTTACCCTATGGGTGCGTTCTTTTGGTGGGTTACCCCCCACTTTGGGTGGGTAACCCTCCAAAACCCCCACTTTTAACCCACTAATGGGGCCCACTCCCTTCCCATCAAAAAAAATATATATTATACCATCATATCATCTAAAAATCATAAAATACTCAATTTCTACTCACCATTCCAAACTTCAATACAATCACATCATAACAACCACCCACTTTTTCAAATTCCAATGCAATCATATCATAATAATTACCAACTTTTTCAAATTCCAATACAATCACATCACACAAACCCTCCCAACCCTTAACCCACCAACCAAACACACAAATACAAAATCGGGTTATCCACCCCTGGATAACCCACGAACCAAACGCACCCTATGGGTATTCCCCTACTCTTTCTAGAGAGGCAGCTCTCTTTTGTTACTAACTAGAACTCCACCTATATATGGATCTCTAGCATTCTCATTCTAATCAAACCATTCTATTCTGATTCTCAACTTGGTATTCGAGCAGTTATCACCCTCCCTTCTCCACCTCCATGATGTCACTGTCTCCATGCCCTCTCCACGCCATCGCAGTCGTCTCTATGCAACTGACCACCATCTCCATGTCGTGTTCTTTGTCAATCCACATCGTTCCACCTCCATCAACCATCGTCGCCGACCCCCAGTACCCCATCGCAAACCCCACCACTCACCCCCACCACCTTAACGCCTCACCCCCATCATGTTGTAACATGATAACCAACTCCTTAGAAAACTCCATTATTAATACTTAATACCCGATCTCGAACTACCCTCACCCCTACCGCTCGAATCCCCTCACTCCCATCGTTGAACCCACTCCGCCTCCTATTTTCCATCTCAGAACCCACCACTGCCGCCTTACCCCCTCCACTACCCGAGCCCGGTCCCCATTCCATACCATCACAGAACCCTCCACCACCCCACATTCCTCATTGCAGAACCCACCGCCGCCCCCTATTTACCAATGCAGAACCCATTACCACTGCCCATGTTCCCCATTGTTGAACCCACCACCATCGCTTTACTCCCTCTACCTTCGATCCCCAACATACTGTGTCTTCGACCTACTGTCGCAGCATCACATCCAGGCCTTCAGGTCGACCTTTCACAGGTTGTTGGCTCCTCTCCCAGGTCATCCTAGGGTGTTGCGTTCATCTTCAAGCAGCTATGCAACCATCCCCAGATTGTCGGATCATCCTCGGACTGTTGCGCCATCACCCGCTCCACGAAATATCTGTGAACCCCTCAGGATCCGCGTACCCGTTAATCACACATTCGCACTATTATTCACATGAGATCGCATGAAGTTACAGAAAAGCAGGGAAAATTTTTCGCGCGGCTAATTATCCACATGACATTCACATCCACAACATAACCACAAAGTAAAAGAGATACAAATGGTACCAAAATTCCTTTTTATTAATATTCATATCCATTTACAACTTGCACAAGCATCTTCCATATTACAACATATATCCCAAAGTGTGACACAAAATAGATAGCATTTACATCACTGACTGAACAAAAACTGAGACAAGTAATTCATACCGTCTAGTGTATACTCTGTCTCCAGGAAGCATGTATAGCTACTGAACTGCTATTAAACTGCAGGCTGTTTGCCTGCCAAACACGTTAGGAAAGAAGATGCGTCGGTCATTGCTGGTACCTCCCAAAAACTTATAAAAATAACTAGACATTTAATATGTGCAAAAGCAAGCAAGTAGAAAGGTGGAAAGTAAAGTTTACATCTACTTGCATAAGTAAAAAGGTTTTTCACGTTGTTTGTAATGCATCTCTAATGATTTCCCCAGAACCCGGCATTTCCCCCATATGACCTATTTATTTTGTAGTTGAATATTCATGAGGGTACGAGTGTGAGCATATATATCAATTGCTTCAGAGATCATACTTATGAATGATGATGGAAAAGTTAAGATTGGAAAGATCTCTTAATTTAATTAATTTCTTAGATAGAGAGAATAATCATTTCCTACTAATCCCAACTTTTGATCGTAACTTCTCCAATTCTTAACTTCAATGTTTCAAATATAACTCTGGATGATGTAGATGTAGATATGGATGATTTAGATATAGAATCGCCAAGTCTGTTGGCGAAGTAACTCAAGCGGTGAAGAAGCCTACAAATGGCTCTTCCGTCTCGTCCTCTAATTGGAAGCGCGGTCCAATAGAGGGATAGGTCTACTCCCAAACTACGCCACTGAGACGGGTGAGAGGGACTCCCTAGAAAAGTCGCTCTAGAAACCTGCCTGACTAGTACAGGCGAACGAGCTCGTACGTAAAAACTGAAAACCAAGGATCCCCCGCCTGGGTATCCTAAAAGACAGGGTCAGCGGAACTGGTCTAAAGTCTGGATCCCAACGAGGCGTAAAACACTGCAAGCTCGCGTAAAAACTGAAAAGAGACTGGGATCCTAGACCCGCGCACTAGGCGGCCGCTGCCCAAACTGGGCTTCCTATTCTCCCGCCCAGTTGAGGGTCACCGCGCCCTCGTACGGTCAGGTGTAAGAGTCACCCTAACCGGCACAATATTAATTTATCAGTCATTACTGATTCATCACCATATGAATGTGTATGATTTCATCTTCCTTTCCCAACCTCTCGTGTGGTTAATATAATAGATCTAGTTATCAATTTCAACACTATTAATGAAAATGGTTGTAACCCTACATGAACATTTTCCACCATAGTTATATGTACTCCTTTGAGCAAGAATCCATGTAGTCGACCCTACTTATAGTGGGAGAAGGCTTGGTATATTAGTCATATGTACTCCTTTTGGAAAGAATTTTCTTGGATCCTAAGGTAGAAATTAGTCATAGTAACGTTAGTTAGGATTTAGATTGGTAATAATAAGAGCATACTCTAGATCTATAGATATAATAATCCCTTTGGAATTTGCTTATATAATGTTGAGAAGGTTTCATTGTATATTTCCATATACAATAATTCACTAGCCACTAGGAGTTTCCAGCAATATTATTTCGAGGTGATATATATATATATATTTTACATAAGTTTCAGAGGGCTATTCATTAAGTGTCAAACCTAATTCCCCATCTAAGAAGTTTATATTTTACCAATTAGTGGATGTTACATGTGCTTTTAGAATAATTTTGAGATTTTAAGAAAGGTAGAATCCAGTCGTATCTTCACAGGTAGAATTTCATTCTTTTGACTTGTGATTTTTATTCCTTAAGTTCACAACAGAAAACCTTCTGTATCAGCAAGGATAATGGTCTTATCTTTGTGTGTGTGTGTATCTGAAAGTATGTGCACATAACAGTGATGGAATTACAAATGTGCAGAACCGTTGTCAATTCATATAACTTAGAGAATTGCATAGAGAGTAATCTCATGTTAGATCTATAATTCCAAAGAATAAACAAAGCAGATTCTGAAATTCAGAGAAATTTTGGGGGTTTGTGTATGAAAGTATATGCGGTTTCTTGGTCTTGTTTCCCGTTCCAGTATTTGTTTCTTGTTGATAAGAGGTTTTCAAAGATTTCCAAAGTTGATGTCTAACAGAGATCGACCAGTCCCATGCTTTTGTATTGAATTATATTACAATATATAGTTATAGATATATATATATAGATTCATGAAATTGTTGAGGAAACCTTTTAAGGGAAAACAAAGCTTGAAGCTGCGAGGTTCATCTTCTTGAGGCAGCTCTGTCTCCTTACAAGCTCCTATTATGTTCACCCACCACCTCTAGCCAAAGATGTTATATTAATTCTAAGAAATTACTGATGAATTCACCAATAACATAATGTTATTATTATGGATGTTCTAGCCTCAGATTCCATCTAATTTCATAACCTTCATTGGTTGTTTACTATGAATTTGTTTTGGAAGGAGACCTTTTATGACTTATAACTTAGTCTGTGTTATGGCTATATGAATGTATGATTGTTATTTTTAGATTAGCCTTTCTGCTACAATAATTACGGGATATTCCAAAGGAAAGAAAAAGGGAAGTTTCTGCTGCATGAATGCACAAAATATACATACAACTTTATGATGAGATGATTTATATATTGTACGTGATGATTACACCTAAAATATGTCTCAAGAAATAGTTTATACTCCTTTGGTGATATTTGGTTGAGCAAAAGGTGCATGCATGGCAGCAAGAAAGGTTAAGGAGGTACCTTAGATTTCTTCAATTGGGAGGATTAATTGCATGCAACAGATTTGAGGTTCCAGGGAATCAACATGAGGATGCCACTGCTTCTCAGTTGAGGTTGATCTGCAGTAGCTGCTTGTCTGTTGGATGCATCGGATGGAGAATCACTGGAACTGCTTTTGGTCTTCAAGAAGTTGGAATTGGGAATTAGGTAGAAATAGAAGGAAGGGGAGATCTTCCCTCGTTGGAATTTGTTTCGGTAGAAAAGGTGGAAGGGAATTACGGCTGAATGGGAATGAGATTTGTGCATTATATATATATAGGATGAGAAGTAGTATTTGGTTTGCCAAATGGGCTAAAAAAATGCCATGTGGAGAGAAGAGGGATTAGGTGGCTGCTTATAAAAAAAATTCATATATATATATATATATTTTAAAACCAACAGTAGCCGACTGTTACTGGTTTTATTATTTATACATATATATATTTGTTCTTTATTTGTAT
The DNA here is from genome assembly GCA_037367405.1 of Ottelia alismoides. Classification (NCBI taxonomy): domain Eukaryota; kingdom Viridiplantae; phylum Streptophyta; class Magnoliopsida; order Alismatales; family Hydrocharitaceae; genus Ottelia; species Ottelia alismoides. Next base: position 405,145 of record JAZKJV010001056.1, read on the forward strand.
ACTTAAATTCAACCGTACGCGCGTCTCGGACTTCGGATTTTGGCGCGCAATATCTCGTTTTGACCGTCTCAGAATGACGGTCAATATGAGTATAATATTGATATACTTTCGGTCGAGTTTCGAATACCCGAAATTTTCGGATACGGATTTTGTTTAAGGTTAAATTTTACGATTTAGAAATATCAAACGACCTCCGATTGACGAACGGTCGATTCCGTTGGTCTTGTATCATCGAATCGGATCTCATGATGGTCTCAGTTCGTTTTGCGGTTTCCGAATTTGCGTCGCGGTTTTTCACGGCACGCATTACGAAACGACCGCTTTTTGGTCGATTTTGCCCGAATGACTTTTGATTCATGATCAGTTGGTCGTTTTAGGTTGTTTAGTATTGACCGACAACGTTATTGGGTTCATTGGACCCAAAATCGGACGAGTTCGGGTTTGTAGAAACCCGGATGTTACAATTATAAAAACCTCAAAGGGAGTCTCGTCCTCGAGACTCAAGTCAAGGTCAGTAGGTATCTTGGTTGAATCTCCTATGGTTATAAAAACCTCAAAGGGTTTTAAACCCATAAAAACCTCAAAGAGAAAACAAGCCATATATATATATCATGTATCTAATTACAAAAGCTTGTTTTGATGCTTACATCAGAAAAGCTGCGGGTATCGTGCCCGCATGTTGGCTTCGGTCTCCCACGTCGCCTCTTTGATGCCGTGTCGGTGCCACAAAATCTTGACCAATGGAATCTCCTTGTTGCGAAGCTTCTTCACAGCACGGTCAAGTATCTGGACTGGCTTCTCCTCATAAGTCAGATCCGGCTCTATGTCAAGATTCTCGTAACTGATGACGTGCCGAGGATCGTGGACATACTTCCTCAGGTTGGATACATGGAAGACATCGTGAATAGCAGAAAGATGTGGAGGAAGAGCTACTCGGTAAGCAACCTTCCCCACTCTAGCCAGAGTCTCGAACGGTCCAGCATATCGCGGCGCCAACTTGCCACGAACCCTGAATCTCTGCACTCCCTTCATGGGAGATACTCGCAAAAATACCCAATCTCCGACCTGTATTTACAGGAGTTTTATTAGTATATGAGATTAAGTTAAATTTGTAATAAAGGAAAGAGAAGAAGATTGGATACCTGAAATTCCAAATCTCTTCTCCGACGGTCTGCATAGCTCTTCTGGCGGCTCTGTGCCGTCATAAGCCTCCGTCTCACAAGATCAACAGCTTTCGCGGTCTCCTCCAAGAGGTCTACGGAATATAAAGCATGATCACCTACCTCACGCCAACTGAGAGGTGTGAGGCATCTCCGCCCGTATAGGGCTTCGAATGGTGCCATGCCAATACTGGAGTGATAGCTGTTGTTGTACGTGAACTCCACTAACGACAGATGGTCCTTCCAGGACCCTTTCCACTCCAAAGTGCATGCGCGAAGTAGATCCTCAAGCGTCTGAATGGTGCGCTCACTTTGTCCATCTGTCTGCGGATGGTATGCAGAACTCATCTTCAGCTCTGTCTGTAGTGCTGACATGAACTGATGCCAATAGTGAGATGTAAATCTCGAATCCCTGTCAGACACCACCTCTCGTGGTATACCATGCAGCCTGATAATGTTCTGTACATAGAGCTTGGCCAACCTGGATGGAGTGTAAGTCGTGTTGACAGGTATGAAATGGGCTGACTTGGTCAACCTATCAACGACCCATATGGAATCATGGCCACCTGGTGTCTTCGGCAATCCTGTGACAAAATCCATAGAAATGCTCTCCCACTTCCACTCGAGAATGGGGAGAGACTGCAGTAATCCCGGCGGTCTCCTGTGCTCAGCCTTGACCATCTGACAGGTCATGCATCTGCTAACATGTAGCACCACATCGCGCTTCATTCCATCCCATTCATTCCGTGAATAAATGAGCACATCATCGATGAACACCACTACAAACTTGTCTAAGTATGGACGGAAGATACGGTTCATCATATCCATGAAAGCCGCAGGTGCATTGGTGAACCCAAACGACATCACCACAAACTCGTAATGTCCATAGCGAGTCCTGAATGCTGTCTTCGGAATATCCGACTCGCGAATCCTCAGCTGATGGTAGCCTGAGCGAAGATCGATCTTCGAGAAAACTGAAGATCCCTGGAGCTGGTCAAACAAATCATCTATACGTGGTAAAGGATAACAGTTCTTCACCGTTCTCTTGTTTAGCTGTTTGTAATCGATGCATAACCTCATGGATCCATCCTTCTTCTTGATAAATAGAACCGGAGCACCCCAAGGTGAAGTGCTCGGTCTCACGAATCCCAAATCTAGCAACTCCTGCAACTGCACCTTCAGCTCCCTCAACTCAGCTGGTGCCATGCGATAAGGTGCCATAGAGATCGGCTGTGTATCTGGCAGCAATGTGATCTCGAACTCGATCTTTCTCTCAAGAGGTAGCCCTGGTAGCTCATCAGGAAAGACATCTGGATATTCTGATACTACTCGGATGTCCTGTATCATCGGCTCCTGATCAGATACCTCCCGCACAAATGCAAGGTATGAATCACAACCCTGATCAACAAGTCGCTGGGCCCGCAACACTGAAATATATTCCATGGTGGAGTTATGCAAAGTACCCTCAAAAGTGAACTCGGGTAGATCAGGAATCCTGAAGATAACCGTCTTCCTAAAGCGATCAACAAGTGCATGATGAGTGGATAACCAATCCATGCCCAAAATCAAGTCGAACTCATCCAGCTGCAGAAGTAGACAATCTGCGATCATCTCATGATCGCCAATCAGTACGGGCAAGTACCTGACGATCAGTGAAATAATAAACAACTGGCCACCTGGCCCTCGTATGTGATATGGGGAAGAAAGAGTCTCTGCGACTCTGCCTAAAGAAGCAAGCAACCTCGAAGCAAGGAAAGAGTGTGTCGCGTCGGAATCGAATAAAACATGGAAAGGTCGGCCCATGACTGAGACCATACCTTTCACCACAGTAGCCGCTGAACGTGCATGCTCCTCAGTAACGGCATGTAACTGTCCATGCCTGGCTGATGCAACACTAGATCCTGCCACACTCTGCGTCTGTCTCTGCTGCTGTCGCCTAAAATTGGAGTTCCTGCCACGGAAACTCCCTGAACGCTGTGTCTGAGGCTGTGACTATGAAGGTTGTGGCTGAGGCTCGCCAGAAGCCTATGGGCACTGTGCTCGGTAATGTCCCCACTCGTGACATCGATAGCATCTGACTGGCCTGGTAGGTGGAGTAGCTGTGCCTGTGCTCCGAGCTGGTCCGGCTGGTGGTCGGTCTACTCGCTGTGACCCAGATGGTCGAGCGGACTCGGTGCCACGTCCGACAAGTGCTCCTCCTAGAGTAGTCGATAGAGAAGAGCGAGCACTACCTGTGAAGGACGAACCTGTGGGTCGGAATCGTCTGTCTGACCTCTGCTGCTGAAACGATCGACGTATCGGTCCAAAATATCGCCGCGGTCTAGGTGCTGCTCCAGACGAGCTCCCGAAACGTCTCCCCCTGATGTCCTCGAACTTCTCCGCAGCATCGGTAGCCTCGGAGATAGAAGTGATGTGTAGTCCTGCCAGCTTCTCCTGTACTTCCTCTCGCATGCCACCGATGAACTTTTCTAGATTCTCCTCTGGAAATGCGCCAGCTGCTCGTGTATGTCGTGACAGCTCTGTGTATCTGATAAAATAATCCCTGGCTATCATCTGTCCCTGACGAAGCTCTGCAAATAGTCGACGCTGAGACTCCTTCCACTTCGCAGAAAAGAAGTGGCCTCTGAACTTCGTCTCGAAATCATCCCATGTAGGCTCTCGGTCTAACTCAGACACTACCGCATCCCACCATCTCTCAGCAAAATCTGTCAATGAATACTCCATGAAGGATAGCCACGTGTCTCGTGGCGCGTGAATCATCCTGAGCACCTTCGTCACCACCGCTTCAACCACTGCTCAGCAACATCTGGTGTACCTGTACCCTCAAACAAGGGTATGTTGGCGCGCTGGTAGGATGTGAAAATGGACTGGTGCCTGTGAATAGCTGAGTACTCGTGTGTACCCTCGTCAGCAAAGTCAACAGGGTCATGCTCCCTGTCTAAGTCTGCATCCTCCTCAGCTCCATGCTCTGGAATGTCCTCTAGTGGATCGTCAGGATGAGGCTGCTCCACCTCAACGGACTGGTGTTGGTCCTGCCGTATCCCATCCTGGGATGGATGGTACGTGAAATCTGACAGGTCCTCAAATCTCATCTCTATGTCCGTCTGCCTGTCAGCAATCTCGGTCTGCTGGGCCAATATCTGCTCCCGCTGGCCTCTCATAGCAGCCTGCTGCTGCTGAAGATCAGTAAGTGCGCTCAGTATGTGTGCCAGCTGATCAGAAGTATCCTGACCTGGTCGAGATGCCATGGCTCTGCATGAGAACCATAATTAGTCATAAGGATGCCCTAGACAGATATTGATCATAAATGCTTTTCTCTTCTTGGGATATAAGATGAAAATAAATGAACTTGGTGACATCTGTGGTTATTGAATATGAATGTCATATTTCCCTTCTCGAACTCACGACAAGTCAGAAGACTGTCGCTAATGCGATCGATATCGAAATACTGCAAATGTGTGTATTGGGGTACCACTGCTCTGATACCAAACTGTGAACCCCTCAGGATCCGGGTACCCGTTAATCACACATTCGCACTATTATTCACATGAGATCGCATGAAGTTACAGAAAAGCAGGGAAAATTTTTCGCGCGGCTAATTATCCACATGACATTCACATCCACAACATAACCACAAAGTAAAAGAGATACAAATGGCACCAAAATCTCTTTTTATTAATATTCATATCCATTTACAACTTGCACAAGTATCTTCCATATTACAACATATATCCCAAAGTGTGACACAAAAGAGATAGCATTTACATCACTGACTGAACAAAAACTGAGACAAGTAATTCATATCGTCTAGTGTATACTCTGTCTCCAGGAAGCATGTATAGCTACTGAACTGCTACTAAACTGCAGGCTGTTTGCCTGCCAAACACGTTAGGAAAGAAGAGGCGTCAGCCATTGCTGGTACCTCCCAAAAACTTATAAAAATAACTAGACATTTAATATGTGCAAAAGCAAGCAAGTAGAAAGGTGGAAAGTAAAGTTTACATCTACTTGCGTAAGTAAAAAGGTTTTTCACGTTGTTTATAATGCATCTCTAATGATTTCCCCAGAACCCGGCATTTCCCCCATATGACCTATTTATTTTGTAGTTGAATATTCATGAGGGTATGAGTGTGAGCATATATATCAATTGCTTCAGAGATTATACTTATGAATGATGATGGAAAAGTTAAGATTGGAAAGATCTCTTAATTTAATTAATTTCTTAGATAGAGAGAATAATCATTTCCTACTAATCCCAACTTTTGATCGTAACTTCTCCAATTCTTAACTTCAATGTTTCAAATATAACTCTGGATGATGTAGATGTAGATATGGATGATTTAGATATAGAATCGCCAAGTCTGTTGGCGAAGTAACTCAAGCGGTGAAGAAGCCTACAAATGGCTCTTCCGTCTCGCCCTCTAATTGGAAGCGCGGTCCAATAGAGGGATAGGTCTACTCCCAAACTACGCCACTGAGACGGGTTAGAGAGACTCCCTAGAAAAGTCGCTCTAGAAACCTGCCTGACTAGTACAGGCGAACGAGCTCGTACGTAAAAACTGAAAACCAAGGATCCCCCGCCTGGGTATCCTAAAAGACAGGGTCAGCGGAACTGGTCTAAAGTCTGGATCCCAATGAGGCGTAAAACACTGCGAGCTCGCGTAAAAACCGAAAAGAGACTGGGATCCTAGACCCGCGCACTAGGCGGCCGCTGCCCAAACTGGGCTTCCTATTCTCCCGCCCAGTTGAGGGTCACCGCGCCCTCGCACGGTCAGGTGTAAGAGTCACCCTAACCGGCACAATATTAATTTATCAGTCATTACCGATTCATCACCATATGAATGTGTATGATTTCATCTTCCTTTCCCAACCTCTCGAATGTGTATGATTTCATCTTCCTTTCCCAACCTCTCGTGTGGTTAATATAATAGATCTAGTTATCAATTTCAACACTATTAATGAAAATGGTTGTAACCCTACATGAACATTTTCCACCATAGTTATATGTACTCCTTTGAGCAAGAATCCATGTAGTCGACCCTACTTATAGTGGGAGAAGGCTTGGTATATTAGTCATATGTACTCCTTTTGGAAAGAATTTTCTTGGATCCTAAGGTAGAAATTAGTCATAGTAACGTTAGTTAGGATTTAGATTGGTAATAATAAGAGCATACCCTAGATCTATAGATATAATAATCCCTTTGGAATTTGCTTATATAATGTTGAGAAGGTTTCATTGTATATTTCCATATACAATAATTCACTAGCCACTAGGAGTTGCCAGCAATATTATTTCGAGGTGATATATATATATATATATATATATTACATAAGTTTCAGAGGGCTATTCATTAAGTGTCAAACCTAATTCCCCATTTAAGAAGTTTATATTTTACCAATTAGTGGATGTTACATGTGTTTTTAGAATAATTTTGAGATTTTAAGAAAGGTAGAATCCAGTCGTATCTTCACAGGTAGAATTTCATTCTTTTGACTTGTGATTTTTATTCCTTAAGTTCACAACAGAAAACCTTCTGTATCAGCAAGGATAATGGTCTTATCTTTTTGTGTGTGTGTGTATCTGAAAGTATGTGCACATAACAGTGATGGGATTACAAATGTGCAGAACCATTGTCAATTCATATAACTTAGAGAATTGCATAGAGAGTAATCTCATGTTAGATCTATAATTCCAAAGAATAAACAAAGCAGATTCTGAAATTCAGAGAAATTTTGGGGGTTTGTGTATGAAAGTATATGCGGTTTCTTGGTCTTGTTTCCCGTTCCAGTATATGTTTCTTGTTGATAAGAGGCCTTCAAAGATTTCCAAAGTTGATGTCTAACAGAGATCGACCAGTCCCATGCTTTTGTATTGAATTATATTACAATATATAGTTATAGATATATATATATATATATATAGATTCATGAAATTGTTGAGGAAACCTTTTAAGGGAAAACAAAGCTTGAAGCTGCGAGGTTCATCTTCTTGAGGCAGCTCTGTCTCCTTACAAGCTCCTATTATGTTCACCCACCACCTCTAGCCAAAGATGTTATATTAATTCTAAGAAATTACTGATGAATTCACCAATAACATAATGCTATTATTATGGATGTTCTAGCCTCAGATTCCATCTAATTTCATATTCTTCATTGGTTGTTTACTATGAATTTGTTTTGGAAGGAGACCTGCTATGACTTATAACTTAGTCTGTATTATGGCTATATGAATGTATGATTGTTATTTTTAGATTAGCCTTTCTGCTACAATAATTACGGGATATTCCAAAGGAAAGAAAAAGGGAAGTTTCTGCTGCATGAATGCACAAAATATACATACAACTTTATGATGAGATGATTTATATATTGTACGTGATGATTACACCTAAAATATGTCTCAAGAAATAGTTTATACTCCTTTGGTGATATTTGGTTGAGCAAAAGGTGCATGCATGGCAGCAAGAAAGGTTAAGGAGGTACCTTAGATTTCTTCAATTGGGAGGATTAATTGCATGCAACAGATTTGAGGTTCCAGGGAATCAATATGAGGATGCAACTGCTTCTCAGTTGAGGTTGATCTGCAGTAGCTGCTTGTCTGTTGGATGCATCGGATGGAGAATCACTGGAACTGCTTTTGGTCTTCAAGAAGTTGGAATTGGGAATTAGGTAGAAACAGAAGGAAGGGGAGATCTTCCCTCGTTGGAATTTTTTTCGGTAGAAAAGGTGGAAGGGAATCACGGCTGAATGGGAATGAGATTTGTGCATTATATATATAGGATGAGAAGTAGTATTTGGTTTGCCAAATGGGCTAAAAAAAATGCCATGCGGAGAGAAGAGGGATTAGGTGGCTGCTTATAAAAAAAATTTTCATATATATATAATTTTTTTTTAAAACCAACAGTAGCCGACTGTTGCTGGTTTTATTATTTATACATATATATATATATATATATTTGTTCTTTATTTGTATACTTAAATTCAACCGTACGTGCGCCTCGGACTTCGGATTTTGGCGCGCAATATCTCGTTTTGACCGTCTCAGAATGACGGTCAATATGTGTATAATGTTGATATACTTTCGGTCGAGTTTCGAATACCCGAAATTTTCGGATAGGGATTTTGTTTAGGGTTAAATTTTACGATTTAAAAATATCAAACGACCTCCGATTGACGAACGGTCGATTCCGTTGGTCTTGTATCGTCGAATCGGATCTCATGATGGTCTCGGTTCGTTTTGTGGTTTCCGAATTTGCGTCGCGGCTTTTCACGGCACGCATTACGAAACGACCGCTTTTTGGTCGATTTTGCCCGAACGACTTTTGATTCATGATCAATTGGTCGTTTTAGGTTGTTTAGTATTGACCGACAACGTTATTGGATTCATTGGATCCAAAATCGGACGAGTTCGGGTTCGTAGAAACCCGGATGTTACAATATCCATCCCACCACCACCATCCAACCTCTCTTCGATTTTGAGATCCCCGTAGTTTATGGTATGATCGAAATGACATCCATATGTCATATTTGTGTCCAGTAAGTCGATATTACTTGCCCGTCGGAGTCTTGTAAGTCATCACACTTGGGGAGCAAGACACATCCATGAAGCATGTATACAGTCTTTTCAGACTACAGAGTTCAGACAACATATCCTGTGATTCTTGCTTACTCCGTTAGACATGGTGCTAACTGGTTGTACATACATGTGCCTATGCTCATTTGTGTGGAGACAAAAGTCTCATCTGAGAACTGTGATCAACTCGTCCAGGTAGAACAATATAAGTAGTTGATGGAAGATCATCCGAGACTGAAAGTATGGATGAGGTTCATCTTACCTCAAGTATCAAGATGAATAATGTTCTCTTCATGCCTAAATTCCCTATTAGTTTGCTAGCAATCAATCAAATATGCAAGGAGCTTCATTTTAGAACTATTTTTGATGCAAGTTATGCAACATTGGCACAACCTTGCATCTTTCAAGATATCCTTACAGGAAGGACAATTGGCACAAACCACAAAGAAGGAGGTGCTTACCATTTGCTTCAGTCCCTGACTGTTAATGCTTATTCCATGGTCGAGCTTACGCAATCGTCAGAAGCTTTATGACATCGATGACCCGGACATCCGTCTCTAAAGAAACTTTACCGTGTTATTCCTCAGCTTCCTCCCACTACTCGAATAGAGTGTAAGACCTGCTAATTGGGGAAACATTATCGAAGTTCATTTCCGATATTTGGTAACACTCATTTGCTTTATTTGATATGATTCATCTAGACGTTTGGGGGCCAAGCAAACACCCAGATCGATTAGGGAACTTATAATGTCTTGTCCTTGTTGATGATTGCTTTCATGTGTCATGGATGTTTCTAATGAAAAACAAGTCAAATATCTACTCTATTATTATTGCATTCATTAGAGAGATCGCAAATCAATTTGGAGCCACCTGTGAAGATAATTTGCTCTAACAACGTCAGAGAATTTCTATCTCGTAAACCGGGGACCTTCTCTACGGGATTCTTTATCAGACAACGATCTGTTGATCTGTTGGTTGTGCAATGTGCCTACCACCCAAAGGACCATGGTTCAAATCTTGGGGGGAGTACCTATGCGTGTTCCCCCCTCTTGTTTAAAAAAACATGTCCACATACATCACAACAGAATCTATTTATTGAATGTGAACACAGGTACATTCTTGATATTGCACAAACATTACTCATCCATTATCATATTCCAAGCTCATATTGGGAAGATGCAACTCTTACAGCTATATTTTTTTATTAATTTCATGCCTTCAACTACTATTGACGAGGAGGTACCAATTGAGGTTCTCTTTCCATGGAAAGTTGTATCCCTCGTCCCTCCAAAGTTTTTTGGTTGTATTTCCTTTGTTCACTTCCTGGGCTCAGGAAGGGATAAGTTGGATGCTAGAGCAGTTAAATGTGTGTTTTTGAGATATGCTAGAAATGAGATGGGATATTGATGTTATAAAGGTCACGGAGGCACTACATTAGTGCAGATGTCAAATTCTTCAAATCAATTCCCTTCTTTGCCAGTACTGATACTCATATATATCAAAGCTGCTTTCTTTTTTTATCAAAAAGTCGTTCTTCTCTAGTTCTTTCTCACTGGAAACTGGCTTGCTTCCTAAGCTAAGAGACTCACCTGTAGATCAAGTCTAGCTTGTCAGTCAGGCTGAGACTAGTGATAGGGGGATCTAACCCGCTATCAATAGCTTTAGCTAGATCTCTATGCGGCTCTTCTAAAAGATTTTCAAGGGATATAGATGAATTTCTACTTTCGCATTTGAAAGATGATCGACGGGCAGATCTTGCGACCTCTGATCTTGCGACTTCAGCTACTTTGGATATTGCTCCATTACATGTCCTTATATTGGACTCTGCATCTCTGGTATCCAGATTCTAGCCTCAACATTTGCTTCAACCAGCTATCACTACATCTTCTAAGGTAAAATCTCTTTCTGAGTCTTTACAACTTGACATTCCTGCTACTCACATGAGGCTTTTAAGAAGATGAACACCTCAACCAACAATGATCAAGAGGATGTTTCCATTGCCCTCGGAAAGTGGAAAAGGCAGTGTACCATGCATCTTATTTCTATGGCTATTTCCTTCTATAATCTTGGATCAACCTACAAGCAATTTGCAGAGGCACTATCTGTAACATAGATCCCCAATAGTCATATCGAGGCATTACGTGACCTAAAATGGTACCTTGCTATGAAGGAGGAAATGTCTGCTCTAATATCTAGAGGGACATGGAAGCTAGTTGATCCGCCTGCAGATGGTAAGATAGTTATGATCTCGTTGGGTCTTTACTGTGAAATATAACTCACACGGTTCGTTTTCCATATACAAGGATAGGCTAGAAGCCAAAGGCTTTACACATACATACAAGATTGATTTCTTCGACACTTTCTCCCCAACAGTCATCCTTTCTACATTACGGATTCGTTTATCAATGGCAGTACTGCTTGGTTGGCCCCTTCATCAACTTGACATAAAGAATGCATTTCTTTACAATTACTTGTAGGAGGTCGTCTATATGCAACAACCTCCCGAGTGTCAGAAAGTATGCTTGTTGCAGAAGTGCTATCTATGGCCTTAAACAGAGTCATCAAGCTTGGTTCCAGAAGTTGTCAGAAGTGCTTGAAAACTTTGGGCTTTCTAGGTCTTCGTCAAATCATTCATTGTTTATATGGAAGACAAGCAACTATATTATCTTCGTTTGAATCAATTTTGGAGTATGGGCATGCTTTATTTTAGGGCTACAATTGTCTTTGTCTTTTTTGAATGTGTTATTTTATTCTTGTACCTTTTCTTATTTTCATTTACTTGGTATTCGAGTGGAAATCCTAGACCAGCAATTTGTGCCTACATGCCCCTTTCTTTCTCCACTAACAATGACCACCCTCTTGTTCTCGCTGCCAGCCTCATCCCTAGCACCGCCTCTTGTCATCAGCCTCCTCCCTAGCACGACATCGTCTGACCCCTCCAACCATTGAGGTTACCCTAACATTGCCATGTGTCACCTGCAACTCTGGTGCGTTCCCAACACTCCCAGTTCCACTTACAACACTCCAACACTGCCCTAAGATCCCTTGCAACTCTGGTATTTCTCTTTAATCGACCTTAACAACCAACATTGATCTAGTCTCCATCACGATTGTTTTTCGGGCTTTGGGATAGCGAGCATGTTTTTTTGACCCTATAGAGGTACATGTTATTTCTTTATAGGCATGTGCGCGTAACATTCTACGCTCGTAGTATCCTGGTAGCCTATTGCATTACTATTGCTATCTTGTTGATATTATTCTCTCTTTACCACATGCTCGCCATGTTGATTGATTCAACTACTTCCTCCACTTCATCTAGGATTGTCACCTCTAAGACCAAGCCGTGGTTTCTTCACCTCCCACATAAATCGAGGTACCGCCATCGAATTAAATGATGCCTCCAATGATACTATTTTGGTCTGATGTTTTTGGATATTTAAGTGCGGTCAAAAGAAACTTTACATTCTAAGAAATATCTTTTGAAGAGTATTGATGAAGGCTTCGAGAAGTGGGAGAGGAATTACTACCGTGCTATGATTTCGCTCATGAACAACATCAAGTAGAAGATTGTTGACAACCTACTTTACAAACTTATTGTCGGGTGAGTCTAGATAGGAAGTGTTCTCAGAAGTCTAACGAGGTGAGTTTGACAAATATTTATCGAAGGATCTGGTGTATCGATCAGAATAATACATATTTGGTAGATCACTTCACTACCATAGACCCATGTTTGAAGAACTGGTTATTTTTGAATGCCATTATGATGATAAGCATACCAGATCCAAGTGGTTTCTTCTATGAAAGTAACAAAGCCACTAGATTACACGAAGACTTCAACTGGCTTAGGATTATACATTTTCCTTTGTAGAGTTTTCATATATATATATATATATATAGAGAGAGAGAGAGAGATTAAATTATATCAAAGGTCCCAAAATCTGGGGTCTAACTAAAATGATCTGATGAAAAGATCGTGACATTTTTGTGTCAAACATTTCATTTTTGTGTCGATCATTTCATTTTTGCAACATTTCATTAACAGTGTATAACTTTTCATGCAAAAGGACAAGATTAACATGTGAGTACTGCTTAACATCTTCATGTTTTAGTTGTACCATTGGACCTTTTAGCTTCATAAGATGATTGAAGATAGTCTGTATATCAAAAATGGAGTCAGATGGCAATTAACCATCATGTTTCATGTAAACTCTGGCAGCTTGATATTTAAGACTAAAGTCATCGAAGAATATACGTGAAAGGAAAAAAGATATAACGTCGATAAGGTGTACACCCAAAAACTTTTGTATTTACAAGTTTAAAATATATGTATTACAAGGATCAAGAATCCATCAGGATCTTGGCATGCTCTAGAACCTTTCTTGTCAACCATAAAGCCTACACAACAATTGCAGCCTAAATATTATCAAGTTCTACTTCACAGGCCGATCAATATTCCTAGAAAGTCGAGGCACACTTAAGCACCATCGTGTCTCGTTAAACTGTCATCTAGACATCCCTGGAGGAACTGCATAAACGGAATAAATGATCAACATCATCAAGTGCCTCATAGCATTGCTGACATGACCCATCTGTCTATGAAAAAAATTGGCTTTCCCAACCTTAGTCATCACATGATCCTGTCATCAGCCAAAGGAAGATATTGACTCATAGAGGGATCTTCCACTTCTAAATCTGCATATACTTTGAGGACACAATCCCATGGTCAAAAATCATAATTTCATAGACAAGCTTGTATGTCATGTTCAATGATCTGGTCCACTAGACGATTCCCAAATCGACTGTCCCCTATGTATGTCTTAAGAGACATGAGATCATAGGTAGGAAAATCCTGGCACAATTGTCCACCCACAAGAGGCATCCCCATGTAGCTAATTGTAGGTGAACCACATTGCCTGTGAAGAGCTACCGCACACGCCTCAATCTCGACCTCATCATCCTGAATGGAACAAAAATCGACTTGTTACCATTCATATGGAGGCCTGAGACCGAAAATCTTGAGGACCTTGATACCCTCTATCACACTATCATCATCCTCCACAAAGAAAATACGCTGTCAACATAATATCTCTAATGCTGAAACCGAAATAGAATCCCACATCCACAGAAGAAGAGATCATCATGGACAACGTATCCACAACTAGAACAAAGAACAATGATGCCAAAGGGCAACCATGTTGAATCCCCAGCATTCAATGTAAAAATCCAATGTACAACTCCCAGAAGTGAAGGGCCTTACTAGCTTAGAAATGTGCACCTCAAACACTTATGTCACATCTCTTACTTCCCTCCTCGCCCACTTTGGAATGCCTGCTTACTCAGCTCAAGAAAGTGTCCTATCACAGCATCCCCAATGGAATGATCTCCTTGACAATATCCACGTTCATCTCAATCGAGTGAATCAATTGGCGCCTTCTCCTCCCATTACCCACTGTGTTAAAGAAACAATTATTGGTATTTCGCTCCTCCAAACAAGTTTGTTTAGAACATTGCCAAAACCACTCTACCTCCCGCTTCTTTTTCTCATCAAGTAAGATCATATGATGCTTCTTCCTCTCCTCCTCGAAAAGTCTCTAGTCCTCAAGCGCGTCAAGGAGAACAACCTCTACTTGAGCTCCATCCCCCAACCCTTCATAATGAGTCTAGACCTCTTACTTGAACTCAATTCTGCATCCCGCGAAGAGCTTCACAGCCATCACCCGTGAAGTCAAACCATACAACACATGACCCTACCAATAAAAAGTCTTAATGCTACCTGAAACCATCCTTAAGCAACCACGAACGCTCGAAGCTCTTCAAGATCTCAAGGATTCAAGATCTGCACCCCTCTATCGGAATGATCAGAAATGAACAAGATGAAGTTGAAGACGTTGATGTCTCCATCATGGAGGGCATGCAGGGGAAGGTTCGTGGAGAGACGAGAAACATCGGTGTGATGCATGGCGGAGTAAGCACAAGGAAGGTACAACTATGTGGTGTTTCTGGTTCGGCACGGGTGACCACTTATCGAAGACGTGTCGAGCATCGGAGGCACTCTGCTTTCAATGTGGTTGGTATGGTCATCTTCGAAGAGACTGTTTGGCCATGGTAGCTGGCCAGAAAAAGGAGGGTCTGACAACGGAGCCTGCATGTAGTGAGCCGCAGAGACAACTTTTCTGGAGGATTTCGTAAGTCTCAAATCTACTCTATCTGAGGGTGCTACGTTGAGCAACCTCTGGACGGACTTCTGATGGGGGAAGGGACGAGGAGGCCTTGCAGGCAATCCATGATGGATACTCGACGCCAAGGGCGGCCGGAGTGGTGGTTGATTTCTTTGAGCTCCCGGGAGGACTGTTGTGTTTGAGGGGCTTATCTTACAAAGGGATGGAGGAGGTGCTCAGAGAGGTCTTCGAAGGTTGTTTACCAACTGAGTCGAGGGGGCATTGTCAATGGAGAAGACCACGCTCTATGGATGGATCTCCGGGGGCATCAGCCGCTAAGTGGATGATGAAAATCATTGGGGTTTCGGTAAGGTGTCAGAAAGTGGAGACACTTCGGGAGGCAGTGCAGCTTATCGGCGAAGTTCTAGAGATATGCTCCTTCGGGTTACAGGTTGGGGAGGAGGCAGAGGTAATCGTTCGGATGGGAGGGTCAAAACCTCCTATTCCGAGAAAGGCATCCATATGGATCGGGAGGAGGCATGTTCCGATATGGCTTATAGCGCTAGATGAGAAGATACATGGAGGAGGTCCGACGGTGATGGCGATGGAGAGTTCCCGTCGGCAACTGAAGATGCTCAAATGTCGAGTTTTATAGCGCCATTTAAGGAAAAGGCGACGTTTAAGGAAAATACGGAACTCGAGGGGATTGAGGGGGTGAAGTTATTGCTATACTTCCCTTCGGCGACCAAAAGTCACTCTAATATGCTCGCATTTCCCGAAGCACAACTTCGAGTCCAGAGGTTTGACTCAAACCCCCTCCTCGGGTTTAAACTTGGACCTCACTTCGGTTCCAAGTGTTGGATCTGAGTTCTCTAACCTAGATGAGTTCTTCGACTCGATGGAGGATCCCCTCCCTTCAGACGGTCATATGGAGGTGTTGCAATCACTCGAGAAGCAATGGTGTGTTCTTCGGTTCATTGGGGAAGTGCTCTCAGGTGGCCTCAAAGATAGCTGGAGGCGGCGGGGTGAACCTCGTGCCGACTAGAGGGGGAGACATGGTAACTCGATTGTTGAACTGTACACTGGGACTACGAAGGGCTTCAAAGGTTGTGTCGCAATATGTGAAGGTGAGAGATGGAGTTGATCGCCTCAAAGTTGACAAGAGGCTTCAGGGGCCCCTGTGGGAGTTATGGTGGGCCACCAGAGAGGAGTTAGCTACATTGCTTCTCCCGTAAGGGACGTCGAGCTGACGCATTAGATTGGGAAATAAAGAGGCTGGAGTGTTTGCGAAGAGGAAGAAACTATGGATCAAGAGAGCCGGAATGAGGAAGAATTTACGATGGAAGAGGAAGAAATTGTGGCTCTAGAGGGTGTTGGTGTTGACAGTGCTAAGGAAAAGTTGTCTTTGGTGGCCGACCTTCCCAACCAATCAATGTTGCGTCTAGAGAAGATCTTGGAAGGGTTTTTTATATAGAAATTACGCAAAAGGTTGGGATCAAGATGGCAGGGGTCTTCCCTTGGGATCTCAATGAAAATTCTAACTTGGAATGTGCGGGGGTTGGGCCAACCTGAAAAGAGGATGGTGGTTAGCGTCGTGCCGGGGGAGTAGAATATTGATATGGCATGTTTGCAAGAAGCCAAGATTGACTATTGGGAAACAATGAGATGGAGCTCCACTTCCGGGCCTTGTCTTACGAAGTTTAGAGCAGTGTTATCAAATGACAGCTCTGGGGGAACTGTGGTTGCGTGGAATGGGAATCTGATCGACTTTGTTGACGAGATCAAGATGGTGCATTCAGTCTCAATTCTCCTGATTTGCAAGGTAGATCATTCCCGCGTTGTGGTTTCATCGGTGTATAGCATCTCGAGCACTTCGTCAATGAGGCCCGATGTGGAAACTAAAAAGCATCAGGGGGCGATTCATGAATGTGGTGTGGATGGTGGGTGGAGATTTTAATGTCATGTTATATGCTGATGATAGACATGATGGGAGAGAGGTACAAGAGCCAGGCTCAGGTATTTTCGCTGATACGATAGAGGAGTTGAATCTGGAGGTTGTCGACACAACGAACTGCAAGTTTATGTGGAGGAGTTCCTCATCTAGATCGTGGATTGACAGGTTTCTCTTGTTGATAAAGGCATTGGAGATATTCAATTTGGTGATTGCTTGTTCACTACCTAGGTCAAGATCGGATCACACGCCTCTTTGTTTGGATACGTGCAACGACAAAGGGTCATCGTCATACTTCAGATTCGAAAGATGCTAGTTGTTAGAGGATGGTTTTCGCAATCTGGTGGCTACCGTCTAGACGAGTTTGGAGGTATAGGGTTCAACTATTGTGAGTTTCGCAATCAAGCTGGCAAATTTGCATCGCAGGCTCCTGGAGTTCAGACAGGTCTCCAGGGTAGGGTGAGGTTTGAGAAGGAACCATGCTCAGGATGAGATGGTGAGACTGGATTTGCTAGATGATGAAAGGGATCTGGATGACGAGGAAATTTTGAGCCCTTGGCGGTGCAAAAAATCCTGGAGGAGGATGAGAAAAAGGAGGTTGAATGAAGGCAAAGATCACGGCTGAAGTGGTTGAAGGAGTGTGACGTGAATATTAGG
The DNA here is from genome assembly GCA_037367405.1 of Ottelia alismoides. Classification (NCBI taxonomy): domain Eukaryota; kingdom Viridiplantae; phylum Streptophyta; class Magnoliopsida; order Alismatales; family Hydrocharitaceae; genus Ottelia; species Ottelia alismoides. The sequence continues at coordinate 422,641 of JAZKJV010001056.1, forward strand.
TTCTTCCATAACGTGACTATTAGAAAATAAAGAATGCGGAAGCGTATCAGAGAAAAATGTTGGGAAAAATTAGAGTTGTGTTTATTCCTTGAGCCCTAAACTCTCTTATATAGGGAGAGGCCTATGGGAAAATTACATACGATAGACAAACAAAAAGAGAAATAGATAAAAGATATAAGAACATAAAATAAAAATAAACTTCTACACTCCCCCTCAAGATGGAGCATAGATATCTATCATCTCATCTTGGATAAGCACTTCTGGAAGGGACCCTGAAGCAAAGCTTTGGTAAGAATGTCTGTCATTTGGTCTCCTGAGCTGACATGGGTTGTAGAAATGAAGTCTTTCTGGATCATATCACGGATATAATGGTAATCAACCTCGATGTGCTTTGTCCTCTCGTGAAATGCAGGGTTATTTGCAATGAATAATGCAGGTTGTCGCATTTTAGCGATATGGGAAGAGGAACATCTATATGTAGATCTGTCAGAACTGCGCGAACCCACATCATTTGTGCACATGCTTGGGCCATAACTTTATACTCTGATTCAACACTGGAGCTCGCAACTACTGTTTGCTTCTTACTCTTCCCTGAGACAAGTAACTCCCCAACAAATATAGCAAAGCTTGATGTAGACTTCTTGTCCTGTGGGCACCCTGCATAGTCTGCATCTGTGCACACTGAGATAGTAATAGTGCCCTCCTTCCTAAACCGCAATCCTGCACCTGGAGATGACTTAAGATACCTTAGTATCATATGTATAGCATCCATGTGTACCTGACGAGGTTGCTCCATGAACTGCTCACTTTATTTACTGCAAATGAAATATCTGGTCTGGTAATAGTAACATAAAGAAGCCTCCCTACCAGTTCCCTGTATCTCCTCCTGTCAACCTCCTCGGTATCATCATCATGCATCTTCATTCTTGGATCCATGGGTGTAGATGCAAGTCGACATCTAAGCATACCTGTGTCACTTAGCAAGTCAGTGACATATTTTCTTTGAGTCATCACAAGTCCTTGTGCATATCTAGCAAACTCCAATCCCAGAAAATATCTAAGTACTCCTAGATCATTGTTAACAGATTCACGGTCCAAGAATTCTTTTGCTCTTTTTATTCCCTGCATATCATCTCCTGTAATAAGTTTATCGTCAACATACACCTTAATGACAGTCGTAGCTCTGTATGTCCTCTGTACAAAGAGAGAATGATCTGCATTTGACCTTTTGAACCCATGTTTCTCAAACAAATCTGAGAGCTTCTGGAACCAAGCTCTCGGGCTCTGCTTTAGGCCATAGATTGCCTTATGAAATTTGCACACCTGTGTACACTCCCCCTCAACAGTAAACCTAGGTGGTTGCTGCATGTAAACTTCCTCCTGAAGATCAACATATAAAAAGGCATTTTTGACATCCAATTGAAACAGGGGCCAATCTCGAATCACGACAACAGGTAAAAGAATCTGTAAGGTAGAATGATGAGCAACAGGAGAAAACGTGTCAAGATAATCTATCCCATACGTTTGAGTAAAGCCCCGAGCCACCAGTCGAGCCTTGTACCTATCAATACTTCCATCTGCATTTTGCTTCATCGTAAAAACACACTTGCAACTTACAATAGAAGCCCCAGTAGGAGCTGGAACAAGGCTCCAAGTACCTCTCGACTGAAGGGTAGCCATCTCTTCCTCCATAGCCAGACGCCATCTACTATCAGCTAATGCGTCCTTGTGAGTCTGTGGAATGTTCACAGTGAATAAAGCAACTGCAAACCTCCTGAAGTCTCCTGTTAGACACTCAAAGTTAACATGAGAGGCAATCAGATATGAAGCACATGACCTCTTCTGCTTTCTTAGCGCAATAGGCAAATCAAGTTCTGCATCAACTGTACCACCATTCGTGTCATCCCCTACCTGCTCCTGCTGAGAAATACCATCAGTCCCATCATTAGAATTATTGTTATCAGAACAAACATGGGGCATGCTTGATGATTGACCATGATCGTGAACAGGGGTTGGCCGTCGACTATAGTGGTGTGGTAGAGGAGGAACCAACAAAATGGGAGGTGGTGGCGGTGGTGGGGATGGTGGTGGAGGTGATTGTAGCGAAGATGGTGGCAGAGGTATAGGAGCTTGTTGTGGTGCATACATGGGTGGAAGAGGAATACAGATCTCATTAGGTGTGTTTGATGGCACCAACTTGTCACCTGTAGGAGAGAGAAACATGACTGACTCAAAAAACGTGACATCTGCACTGACATAATATCTTCGACGTAACGGATCATAGCAACGATATCCCTTTTGAGGCCTGGAATACCCGACAAAAACGCATTTGACAACCCTAGGAGAGAGCTTGTCAATCCTTGGAGACAATTGGTGAATGAATGCAACGGACTCAGAGACACGAGGAGTAAGGGAGAACAACTCCTTGTCAGGAAAGACAAGGGAGAAAGGCATCTTCTCCCCAACACAGACGAGGGCATGCGGTTAATGAGATAACATGCAGTGAGAGCCGCATCGCCCTAGAACAAGTGCGGAGCACAACTGTGGATAAGAAGCGTACGAGTGACATCAAGAAGGTGGTGGTGTTTTCTCTCCGCAACACTATTCTGTTGCGACGTATAAGCACAAGATGTTTGATGAAGAATGCCATGGGATGAAAGAAATTGAGATAATATAGGAGTACAGAATTCAAGGGCATTATCAGTTCGCACAATTTTGACAGAAACAAAAAAAAATATTATGCACTTCTTTAATAAAATTCATAATAGTGATGCCCGCTTCTGATTTATTCTTTAACAGGAAGATTCAAGACAAACGACTAAAAGCATCCATAGCAACTAACTAGAACATGTGTCCCTAATGATCAGGAACACGACTTGGACCCCAAATATCAATAAAAAAACTCAAATGGAGAGCTACTGGGCCGACTCTGACGACTAGGGAAGACGGACCGATGATGCTTCCCTAACTGACAAGCTCCACAATTGAACGACGAGCGGGGTGAAATTTGAGGAAGGACTTGACGCAATTTCTGAAACGGAAGATGACCGGAGCGCAGATGCCATAGATAAGGATAGAAAGGTCTAGCGGAATGAGATGATGCTCCAGCATAAGGTATATGGACCAGTCGATACAGCCCGCCTTGCTCACGTTGCCCATGAGAATGTCCGGAAACATAAAAGATGATGGGTCAAATATCGCTCAATAATGTAAATCCTTAGTAATCTAACTAATTGATAGTAAACTCATTGAGAAATTAGGAGCATGAAGCACATTCTACAACTGCATAGAAGGTGTTAAGGCAATCTGTCCTTGTCCTGTGATGGGAGAATGAGTCCCATCTGCTATGACGGTTGTCCTTCCTGGGGAAACTTGATTGTAGGACGTGAGTTCGTGTCTATCTCCACACAAATGATGTGTGGCACCTGAATCTACAATCCATTTTGAGGTACCTGAACCCTGGTAGAAAGTAGAAGTATAAGCGCTACCTGAGATACTAGCTTCTACAGTAGCAGCAACATCCAAGCTGCTCTCTGAAACAAGTGAAGGAGTACTGGTTGGAGGCATGATATCTCACAATCGTGAGACAAGTTCATCATATCGTGGATCTAATGCAGGTGTAGCACCTTGATGCTGAATCTATTCTGCTGCACGGGCAGATGCTGGGAAACCATGCTTGGAGTAGCATGTATCTTCTGTATGGCCAGTCCGATGACAGTAAGTACACTGTGATCCATGACCACATCCACCCCTACCGCGTGATCCTCGTCCACGAAACTGAGATGGGTTGCCTCTCCCGCGAGAGGCCGCCATAGCAGAAGAATTTGGCACAGTAGCAGGGCTTGAAATGTTGATTCGGCTCAATCTCCGAAAAGCCTCCTCCATGGGAGGAATAGTAGCATCCACTAGAATATGAGAAGAAGCATCCTCATACTGTGAGTCAAGAGAGGCTAGAAAAACTCCTACCATCGTGGCATTCCGATATGTCTTCAACTGCTCTGGAGTAGCTATGAGAGGCATGAAGCTATGAAGCCTCTCAAACATTCCCCGCAATGCAGTGTAGTGAGCATGCGGTGGTCAACTATTTTGCTTTATCGTGAGATGTCATGCTGGAGCTGTAGGATTTTTGTCTCATTCTTGGCTTGGGAATACGTGGCAACAAGAATATCCCACATGGCTTTGGCAGTAGGTTGGTGCAAGACATCGTTAGCACTGTCTGCAATCAGAGTACCAGACAACCAGATCTGAGCATATGCGTCATCAGCCTCCCATGAGGCATACGACCCTGTCTTCTCCGTTGGCTCGTCCTCGGTAAGAATATGTTTCTTACCCATCGATTTCATTAGGCTCATAAACTGCATGGCCCATAACTCTTAGTTGGATCCATCCTACCTTGCTTTCTGACATTGTGACTGGAGACGACTAGGGTTGTAGACAAGATAAAACTTTAGTCTACACTGACATGACAAGGTTTGGTTGCATGTGTGACTTTACACAACCAAACCCATCAACCTGGAAGCGCGGGCGAGGGGCCCCTTAAGAAGAAAACGGTCGAACCCTAGGGGCGGCGGGACCCTAGGGACGGCAGCAACACACGGAGAAGGGACCCTAGGGGCGGCCGAACCCTAGGGGAGGAGGGGCCCTAGGGCACGGGAGGCATAGGGCGGTGCGTGGGGTGGCCAAACGGTGGTGCGGGGTGGCCGAACAGCGCGGACTAAGGGCGACGCGGCCGAAGGGCGGCGCGTGAGGAAGAACGACACTTGAGGGAAGGACACGCGGGGCTTGAAGGTGGAGGGAATAGGGTTAGGGTTCGGTATGAGAGCTCCGGTCTAGGACCGCTACTCTGATACCATGTTGGGAAAAATAAGAGTTGTATTTATTCCTTGAGCCCTAGACTCTCTTATATAGGGAGAGGCCTATGGGCAAATTACATACGGTAGACAAACGAAAAGAGAAATAGATAAAAGATACAAGAACATAAAATAAAAATAAACTTCGACAAAAAATAATAAGAACAATAAGAACACGGGATTTAACGTAGAACCCTACTTCCTAAGGAGCGGGATGAAACCACAGGAGAATGCATCAAAGGGTTGATGTGTTTATTGACTTTCACACTGGATACAGGAGGTCTAGAGCTTCTTATATAGCCCCCACAGACCCTCCACGTCCCATTATTGGTAGATGTGGGATTAAACAATGGATATGGTAAATTGATCTTGGAAGGATCCATTTGCCCATATTACATGATAAGTAACGCATACTCTAGTACTCCTCCTCAAGCTAGAGCATGCAATACTCAGCTTGGACAAACAGAAAGAAACCACTCAAACTCACAATATAAGACACTACATGCAATATCAACTCGACGCAAACACAACTGTCGGTTGTTGTCGAGGATGCTGCTTCTTATGTCGTGCAGGTGAGGAGCACGAACGAGCTGGAGTATGAGTCAAACTGAATCTCCTCGTCGGAGAGCATGTGCTTTGTAATGTGCCTGTCAGAGTCACTGCAACTGAAAAATGAGTCTCCACCTGGAGAACTCTGGCCCGCCACATCATGTGGACAACTGCTCCATCTTTGAAAGGGCCGAACTAAAAAATTTGTGGAGACATCCTCATCAGAGTCCACGATTGTTGAAGAATGGAGTCGAAAAAGTCTCCTCGTCGGAGAATTGGGTCTCTCCCATACTGCCTCGGAGAATGGGATATCTACTTTAGGATCCCTATGAAATCGCATGGAAAACCCTAGCACACATGGCATAGGGAATGGGATCTCTACTCCGGAGTCCCTATGAATCACATGAAAACTCTGACCAAAATAAAAGATGGGGACCATAACAATTGATGGCAAACATGTGTACATCTGACTGAAGGCTCAGAATCTAAACGTCGAGTCTGAAACTGAAAACTGTAGAGTCTAGAAATCTGGCTGACTTGGAATATGACGAATATGGAGAATTTGACCTGTGACTCTACACAATATTTCCCCTTCTCCCATACTTGTCGGAAAACAATGGCATCGACAAAGTTGGGAGAAGACAAGAAAGTGGGGAAAATAAAACATCTCGACATTTTTTTCTGGCTTTTCCTTTCAATTTTTTTAAATCGTTTTTTCTCTCGGCTATTTTATTTCATCAATTTTTTTGAATAACCGTCACATTTTTTAAATAAGATGTATCATCATTTTTTCGGCTTTTCATTTTCCCCTTTTTTCTTTTCTTTTGCGTACAACTTTTCTTTTGTACGTATCTTTTCAAATCACATTTTTTTCTTTTTTTATAACTCTCAGTTCATTTCTCTCTCTCTCTCTCCAATTTTTTTACGTAAATGAAGCACTCACTTTTTCTTTTAGCCTCTTTTCTCTCTTTTTTTTGTTTTTCAAACACTTCCCAAAGGGGCCCAAAGAGCAGCTCAAAAAAAAATTTATAACATTCGGCCTACGGGCCCTTCACCCCTATTTAGGGTTCCCTATTAGGGAATCCACGTAAGATCGCCGCCCCCGATGGGGGACTCTGCTTGTTTGAAGGTGGCGGCGCCGCTGGGAAAGAAGAGCTGCGTGATGGAGTGCTCCTGCCACTGGAGCGCCGCCGATGGTGGGAGGGGGTCTCCTCCTTCGATGGTGTTGGTTGGAGATGCGTGAGGGAAACGATGGCTGCGGGGCCACCTCCTTCGATGGTGTTGGTTGGAGATGCACGAGACAAGAATGGTTGCAGGGCATGCTTTGCTAGGGCTTTGCGTGAACGAGGTGTTGGTGCCTTCGTGCTGCCAGGAGGCATTTCTGCAGGACGAGGATGGAGGTCAGATGTCGATGGAGTGCCGCCACTGCTGGGTACAAGGTCTCGTGCTGCCTGCGCGAGGGATGTGGCCCCCTGCGGGGGTTGCTGTAGCAGCTAAGGTTCCCAGTTGGGGACCCCTTCTTCGAATAGAGATGGAGGTCAGACGGAGCCCTGGGAGGGGCGATAGTGGTAGTACAAGAGCACCGTAGAGGGCTGGGGGCGGTGCTAACCCTATTTTGCGCCATGATGCTTCGAGCGATGCTGCATTGCGCGATCAGGAAGGAGGTTGTGTGAGGTTGCAGAGAACTGGAGGAGACTTGTGCATGGAGCAGTTGCTGGAGGGAAACCGAGGAAGCCTTGTTGCGCCTGGAGAAGGGCAGAGCTAATGCCGCCTGGAAGGATGAGGGCGCGAGGAGTAGCGCCTCCTCGAATATCGCCTGGACTGTGAGCATCGAGCTCCAGAAATTGGCGGCGGCGGCATCGAGCTCCAGAAATTAGGGTTTTCAAAAAAAACTAGAACCGATCAGGGTTTCAAAAGAACCCTATAACTTGATCAAACAATAAAGCTTCAAGAACATAATCAAAGAATGAATATGCTCTCGATTTCGAACAATAAAAATAAATCTTCAAGAAATCAACCAAGAATCAACTCGCTTTGATACCATGTTAGAAAATATAATGCTGTAGCGAATATTAGAGATAGAAAAATAAACAAGAAGAACACGGGATTTTACGTGGAACCCTACTCCCTAAGGAGCTGGATGAAACCACGGGAGAACGGCTCAGAGGGTTGATTTATGCATTGCACTTTCTCATCTGATACATGGGGGTATGGGGCTTCTTATATATCCTCCACAGACCCTCCAAGTCCCATCACTGGTAGATGTGGGACTAAACACTGGGATGTGGTAAATGGATCATGGAGAGATCATTCACCCATCTTACATATGACGCATATACTCCAACATGAGTAATACAATCTCTCAAAGGGATCATACATGTTCACTATTGAACCAGAAGATATGAACTCACTCATGATATATTGCGACAAATCAAATTCCATCGATGGTCATTTCTTTTTGGAAACATGACATGATTTAAAGGTATGAATAATGCTTTTGGAAAGCATATGACTGATACCAACTCCTGTGATCGAATAAGAAACTTATCGATAGACCCTGAAGGAGACAGTTTAAGATATCTGAACTTCTGGTTTAATCGCAGTCTTCCAATATGCATGATGTACGGGTATTAGGAATACTCGAGGATGATGCGATCTTAATGGATTGTATACCATGACGCTTCCATTTCGAGGGAGTGGTGAAACATGTTTGGATTTTAGCGACTTCGCTCAATAGGCTAGTTATCCTATCTTAGTCCAAATGTTGGACATTGATTAGAATTGGATTCAGATACAATAGGAAGATTGGGTACAGTAACAGATATGATCAAACAACTCTGAGAGGTTTTTTAGATCTGGATATGAGATTAGATCTTATTATCCAAGTCATTATACATGGTATATACAATCGCCCTAACCTTATCTTCAAGTGTCCGTGGAGAATGCACACTATCCTTGAAAGAATTCAAGGATTATTCCATCAGAGACAGATCTGAGTATTGGGCAAAGAGAAGAAATTTAGGATGATTAAATTGTATTTAATCATCATGGATGACATTATTTTAGATAGTGTTATCCACATTATTCCAAGAATAATGTGGATAAGATTCACATTAATTTAAGTACGTGCAGAGAGGAATATAAGATAATTAAATTGGATTTATTTATCCTGGATAAATTAAAGTAGATAGTACTATCCACGATAATTATGGATAGTGTGGATAAGGTCCACAATCCTATTGAGACTTGATTGCGAATAGGATTCACAAACTTAACATTAATGAGAATTGGATTCACGTTATACAATAAATGTAATTGGACCTATGAATATGATTTATATTTGTTTTTTTTGACACTCTTGATTTATATTTGTTAATGGCTTGTATGTATTTATCATAAATAATTTAAAAATATTTGGTGATAATTCAATTTCAAAATTAATCAATGAATAAAGATTTTCTTGTAAAGATTACAACCAAAACAAAAATGGAAAAAATAATAAGGGATAATCCAAATAAGGGTGGACAGTCATGGTGGGGTTCACTATGGTGATTGTCCCCATTATATAAAGGATTATCCCTTTTTGTTTTATTAGTATTTATTTTTTGATGATTTTCTTATAATAGGTTGATAATATTTATCAATTCTATCCTTAAAGTTGTTGATGAACACAATTAATCTTGGACATCATTTTAAAAATTAGGGTTGCATCCCAACAGTCCGAAAAAGAACAAAAAGAGAGGCAGACCCTGTCTGCCCTGCCTTCCTTTTTCAATCAGAATACCAACAAGTCTCTCTCTCTCTACTTAGATGTCACACTGCTTACATGTGGTTGTCCCCTTGCGTAAGGTCGTACCCCTACACCTGGGGCTGCTAATCGAACCAAACTACAATGAACATACCTATGTTCGAGTTCGATTCGATAAGAAAGTTTGAGGGTTTGAGTTCGAGATCGGTTCGATATATGTTCGTTTTCATAACGAGCGTTTATGTTCGATTTGATAATAATCCGTTAACAACTTTTATTTATGCCAAACATCTTTAAATGAACAAGTTTGAAACTCAAGTTCGATAACTAGTTCAAAACTCATGTTTTATTATGTACATTCTCTGACCATTTTGAGTTTACCATACTTTTTTATGCCCAAACTCGAGACATGTTAAATATTTGAAACCTCGAACTATGCTACATGGAATTCCATGGAATACAAACACAAATTGGGAAATGTCAAATAGGCATGATCGTCCGCTTCACTCGAGAGAAACTAAAATAATCTAAAGATACCTCAAATGTCGACAACCTGTCTTTGATACAACAACAACAAAGCCTTTTCCCACAGTTAAGTGGGGTCGGTTAATACGAAGCATTCTCCCACTTTAAGTAGGGTTTGCTACATGGATTCTTTCTCAAAGCCATGTTGAAAATATTAATTATCATCATCTCCATATTAAACACATTGCTTGTAAAGAAGAAATCACGGCAGTGCCAACATTAGGTTTAAGAAAAATTGTAGCACCACTGTTATTATGATTTTAAAATACAAGTGCACATATGTTGTTCCCATGGAAAAATCATAATTTCTTCCAATATTGATCATGCATATAATGCTAAGGTAGAAAGAAGGCATCTTTCAGTATTCCTCATCACAAAAAGAAGAGAAAAAAGAAAAAAAAGAGATGGGACCTTCGGGCTGATGAGAAGTACGAGAGATTGGGCGAATTGGCCACCAAAAGAAGCGGGAAACATTACGGCCTCCTCCCGCAGAAGGCCGCGGAGCTTGGGGAAGTTGAAGAGGTGGATGGGGTAGAAGAGGGTGACGTGGATGAGGAAGCTAACAAGGTCGGTGAGGACCTTGGAGAGGACCATGTCGGAAGAGTGGTTGAGGGGGGAGTGGTGGCGGTGGAGGTGGTTGGAGTAGTCAAAGTAGCAGTAGAGGAGGAGCTTGGAGGTGTAGCCCTTCGCGTCGCACTTCATCTTCGACTGGAGGGATAGTAGGCTCAGCTACGTTGTGTCTTTTCCGGATACAGACACGTTTTCCGCTGAGAAGATGGGGGTGGCAGCGGTAGCCATTGCCGAAACCTTAGAGGTGAACATAGTAGGGACAACAGCAACATGAGGGAGAAAAAGCAAGTGATCAGAGTGAGGACGTGCTTAAGGCCATCATCCGGTGCCCGATCCAACTCGTCCTTGAAGGCACGGAGGGTGATCGACTAGAGAAGGAAGAGGGCGAGAATGAAACCCTAGACGTCGGTGTAGGAAAAGAAGAGAAGAGGGGTGTCTAGGGGAGAAAGTGGTAGGGCCATATGGGTTTAGGGTCTGATTCGTACCAGTTGGAAATTGAAAGAAAAGGGGTAGGGGAGAGAGAATTAGAGAGGGAGCTAATTAGATAAAGATAACGAAGTATTTTTTATTAGGAATTTAGGATTTCATGCATCTTAATATTACATAATTTATTGATATTAAATTTATGCAACATAAATATAATATACATATATGTGTGTGTTTGTGTTATCGAACTCAAACATTTATCTGAACGTATACTACTTTCATGTTCAGCTTGTTAAGCTATCGAACTAAAATGTAAAGTTCATGTTTGGTTTGTTAAGCAACAAAGGAACATTTTTGAACTATTATCGAACGAGTTTTTGATTCGATTGATAACCCTGCCTACACCACTAGGTTGACCCCTCTCTATGGTCGTCGTGTCGTAGTGTTGCCTGATCAATTCTTCCGATCTCATGTGGAGGATCTTCCTCTTCGATGCTTCATGCTCTTGAAGTAGGAAGAGGATTATGTTTAACGAAATCAGGAACAAGGAAATTCATATTGTCTCGTTGGATTGCGAGAATCACGAATTCGTCCCCGCGATCGCAAGTGTTGTCTTCATCAGATCGGATTTGAGACAGGAGTCTCTTCGCTTAGAGACACAAGGATTGCGTTCATCAATCGGGATATGTTCTAATCTCATGTGGACTTGATGATGTTAACTATGTGAGCTCGAGGCAAATCATTTCTCCAATAAATATTTTTTTGAAAGAATTTCTATAATAAATGTTATTGTAATCTTTTATATATCAATAAAAGTTATTGATTTATTTCACTCCCTATCTTAGATTAAATGAATGAATGCACTATACGGTCCTTTACTACAATTAGGGTTTTGTACCATGGCCGCCTTGATGATCATACAGTTTTTGATTCAATGGTTGAATCATAGAGGTTGGTGCTTGGATGAAAATCTAAGGAGTTAGATTGAGAACTCATCAAGCACCGTCAAATGATTGTTAAGAGATGATCTCCAACTTGAGAAAGAGATTGCAATCCTTCTCTATAAGCTGATATCTGACCGACCTCTTGATGCAGGTCCTCTGCATAGGAATAGAGATTCGGAGGTGTCAAGTAAGTTAGGTCAAAGAGTTGACTTAACGAGAACAAGATACCAAGACCTATGTCGTATACTGTCACGATATAGGCATGCATCCTCTAACCGGAGACAGATGTATTGCTACATGTCTGAGTATGTACATTTGGCACATCGATAGTTTAATGGCCTAATCAAGGTCTATACACCAGTGACCTGGTATGCATACGAGGGCATATGAGTAATATGATCTCTCAAAGGGATCATACAAGTTCACTTGTGAATCGGAAGACATGAGCTCACTCATGAGAAATTGGGACCAATCAAATTCCATGCATGGTCATCTTGCTTTGGAAAGCAGGACAAGAATTTGTAGGTATGATATATGCTTTTGGAAAACATGTGATCGATAACAACTCCCAATGACCGAATGAGAAACTTGATGATAAAACCCTGAAGAAGACAGTGTAAAATTGATCTAAAATCTTCAGGTTTATTCTAGGTCTTCCAGTATGCAAGATGTACAGGTATTCAGAATACTTGAGGGTGATGTGATCATAAACGATTGTATAATCATGACGCTTCCATTCCAAAGTGATGAAATAGGCCTGGATTTTAGTGACTTCTCTCAGTAAAGAAATTTGATCTTAGTCCAAGTGTTGGACATTGATCTGAATGTGATTCAGATAATATGAGAAGATTAATATCTATGAGAGTTCTCCGATATCTGGATTTGAGATATGATGTCAATATCCAAGTCACTATATGTGGAACATACAATCGCCTTGTCCTTATCTCCAAGTATCTGCAGAGAAAGCGTATTATTCTTGAAAGAGTTCAAGAATAATTCCATTAATAAATGTATATCTAAGCATTGAGAAATGGATAATTATATGTAATTTAATTATCATGAATAATGTGTAAATTCATATTATTTAGATGCATGAGAATGATGATCCAAGATAATTAAACGTGATTTAATTATCATGGATATGAATAATGTGGATAGCACTATCCATATTAATCATATATATTATAAATATGATTTATAATATATTAGAGAGAGCTATTTGTAAATAGCAATTACAATTTAAATGTTGATGTGAATTGGATTCACATTAGATAACTAAACGTGATTTAATTATCATGGATATGAATAATGTGGATAACAATATCCATATTAATCATATATATTATAAATGTAATTTATAATATATTAGAGAGAGCTATTTTTAAATAGTAACTATAATTTAAATGTTGATGTGAATTGGATTCGCATTGGATAATTAATTGAAAATGCAATTACATTTTATTTTGGGTGTGTGAATATGATTAACAAATTTCCAATGGCATGATTGAAATTTCACAAAATAATTTGAAATTATTTTTGTAAAGTAATATACAATAAAAGTTTTATAAAATGAAGGAGTATATAATATATATGATTTCATATTATTGGAATGAGGAGGCCCTTTCCATAATAGGAGGGCGGACGGCCACACTTGATTTAGGACTCAATGTGGTCGTCCCCCACCCCCTCCCTTAATTGGAAGGAGGCTTGCTTCACTCCTAATCCTTCATGGTATATTGATTTGATTGAATTAATTTATATTGATGATTGATTCAATATATATTTAATTATTAAATTAATTGTTGTTGTGTTTTTACAATAAAATCATGGTCATTGAAAGAAACACAGATCAATTTCAACCATTGGATTTGTGTTGTCCATGGATTGAGATCCATTGACTCTCAAAATACTATAAAACAAGAGGCAACCCTAGCTCTTCTTTTACAACATAGAATTCACAAGCTCGCTCTCTTTCTCTTCATTATACGTGTCCCCTCTCTCTATCTATCTAAAGTGGCCATCCACTTTGTGACCTAGAGAGAATCACCATCGTTGTTAAGTCGTTCGATTGCTCGTGGATCTTCGTCTTCCTTGATGCTTCTAGTACGCGACGAAGACCTCGAATTTCATGTGACGTAATCAGGAGATCCGTCGCTTGGATCAACATCTTGGATTGCGAGAAGGACGCATCTCATCAACGTGTTCGCAAGTGTGTCGGGCAGACTTTAGACAGGTGGTCTCTTGCTTTAGAGGCTTCGATCGCAACCACGCTTCAAGAGGTATTTCGATATCTACTTTGTGGTTTAGATGAAACGATTCGAGAAGTGTTACGAATCATGTGGTTTCATCGCTTTAATTTTTATCCACTACTCCCGATCGCATATGATGCGATCTTCACGCTTCCATGATGCGCTTAAGGTTCTTTCTATAACCTTCAGATGAAATGGATTGGGAATGGACATCTATTTTTTTAATTTTGTTGTTATCCCGACTCGTATGACAAATCCATTTTGATCGGATATGATCCAATCGTCACACTTCCGTAATGCACGAGACCGGCCGCCTCCCTTCAGTCTAACTATTTTACTCCTAATCTACGCCCATCACTTTATCACAGCACTTGCAGTTTCCTTTCAAATTTCTGTCGACTTCTCCCTTGATACTCTATTTTTGTAGGAAGAGAGGGATGCGATATTGGCCAAAATCGAAGTTTCTCAAGCACATTTAGAATTGCTGAAGCGAACGAATGTTTTAAGTGATGCCTTTCCTATTTGGCATGACGGAGACTTTGGAACAATCAACAATTTTCGGCTTGGTCGTCTTCCAAAGATACCAGTATGTACCGTGTTATTTTCTTTCTTGTTTTGACATCTGCTTCTTCCACTGATTTTATCAATTTTCTAAAGTTCACATGTTCTTCTGGATTTTTCTCATTGAGAGTTCTATTGATCTTACAGGTCGAATGGGATGAAATAAATGCTGCATGGGGGCAAGCATGCCTTCTTTTACACACAATGGCGCAATACTTTAGGCCAAAATTCCCGTATCCTTCCTTGTAGCTTTGTTCTGACCGGTTGAAATTTGACTTGTACCCTAGCTCATTATGGTTACTTCAATTGGTTTTCTGGTCATCTTTTCCCAATCATCATGACCTCTGGATACCAGGGTTACTTTTGAGGGTGTGGCTTTGGGCCTGATAAAGTTGAGAATGAACTTGTAGCCTGAGCTGATAAATTTGTCAGTTTAGCAGCATGCACAGTTGCACCTGTAGAGCATTTTATTTCTGCATTGTGCTTCTTATTTTTCCACAGATACCGAACTAAGATAATTCCTATGGGAAGTTATCCACGAATTATGGACAGCAGCAGTAATACATTCGAGTTGTAAGTGACTTCTTTATCATTGTATTTTCGCAGCTAGTTTTCCGTGGATTATGCCACTTCATGACCTTCCTTTTGCTTTCTGACTTTCATGCTTGAACCAACATTAACATTATGTCCTAATGTAACCCCTTGATCCTTTTTCTCCAGTTGCTATCTTTGATCAGTTTTAGTGGTTATGGTTAGAAGTAAAATCAATAAACTAGTGTTAAGAATCTAGTTTTGTAGATACACAGGTTTTCATGCAATTGTACATTGATAAACATTTTATTATCATGATTTGCATGATTGTTCATTAATTATGGGGGGAGAAACCCCAGGTGATAGGATGACATACTTCTTAAATCATGATAGAACACTTTATCCTGTGTGAGTTTTTTCTTTGATTTTTTTGGTTTCATCTTGTAGGAAACAAGGTTTATGGCTCTCTTAATTCGAGTGTTATATTACCTTACATTAACATCCCTTGCCACCATTTTCTGGGTAGTGATTTGTCAGAGATTGAAAGCTGCGATGGGGCTATGGTAGACTGATCATCCCACGTTAAACTATTTCTTGTCGATCCGGATGCCTCTTCCTGTTGTAAATCATCCACTTCAATCCTGTTGTTGTGACCAAGTTGAGATGTGCTGTGGTGTTCTGGCATGTCGACAATCTATTCTCTGTACTCCGATCAATGATTGCATTTTGCAGCCCTGTTGTTTTTCTAATCACATATCAGTTCTCCGCCCCTATTGTGAGATGCCATCATATAATGGCGCAATGTGGTTTTCTGTATTGCCTTTCACTTTTCCTCCCCTTGATTTGCTGTACAAATTTTCTTTTCTCATGTCAGGGTTGATGGCCATACTGATGCTATCATATCAATCCATATCTTTCATGCATATACCTACCTTAGGTTGGCCTTTCTGTTTGATTACTAAGTGGATCGTTATGCTCATGATGGTATGCCAAACAAGTCCATTTTCCAATCAAGTTTTAACATCTTCCATGGGGTAGCTTAAATTACCCTTTGTATGTCTAAGCTTGAGGGTTACATTACAGTAGCACTTCCTATTACAAACCAGGTATTCTAGACCAATTATAACTTAAAGTGTATTTAGTGAAAAAATACTGTACCTTCCCTTTTGGAATCAAGCCTGATGCCCTCTTGGTAAGAGGTGGTTTCTACTTTCCTGACCTGATTTGAACTTCATAATAAATGTGTGATAGCAAGAATCAAGTCCAGTATTGTGTTCATATGATATCATTGTAGTTAGGATCATGCCGATTCTAGAAACATATGTAACTTGGTTTCTGCCATTTAATTTGTGAACATTTAATTTGTTGAAAATCATGTTTGACTCCTTTTCTCTCAGGTTTGGTCCCGTAAATTTGTTTTGGAGTACTCGATATGATAAAGCAATGATGCTGTTCTTGTCATGTCTCAAAGACTTTGCGGATTTTGCAAATTCCAGAGATCAGGAAAATAGCATACCTCCAGAAAACTGTTTTAAGCTCCCTTACAAGTAAGCTTGTGTTCGAGACTTTTGTACTTTATGACTTTCCATCTGATCATGCCCGTTATCTTTCTTTTGTTTGCATGCATACCATAGAAAATTTATTTTTGCAAGATTAGATTTGTAGGAGTGTACTCTCCCCTCAATCCACCTTTTATGCTTGTAAAGCCTTTAAAAACAACTGGAGTTCCCTTTTCTGCCTGTATGGATTAGATATCTATTCTCCCAAATGCCATTATTTCTTCCTCTGTGACAAAACCTAACTTGTCAAGGTATTTAAGGGGTCCCTGAGATCCAGTTGCTGGGCCAGCGATTGGTTATGGGTGGGTTCCAAATCATGTTTTGTTGGGGAAGGAAGTACTTGTATGAACTCCATAAGTCAATGCACATCATTAACTCAGACAGTATAAAGACGAACATGTATTATTAGTGGTGCGGGATAAGGACATTGCAGAATTTGTAGTGCCTTGTGTGATAGCAAATTCATATTAAAGACCAAAGACCTACATGCATGTTATAACTACTAGAGAAACGTGAGTGGAAAGTAGAGTGGACATGTTTGACTTGCAGGGGTTTTGGGTGACTGCAATGAAGCTGACGGAAGCGGTGGGTGTATATGGCCCAAGTGGTGGAGGTGGGAGGTACAAGTGGTGGGTGAACTTGAGGAGGGCCACGGATAAGGCTGCCATTGAGTCGATTGCATTTTTTGTCTGAAAAGGAAAAAAGAGGGTAGATGGGACCCAAGTCGATTGCATTTGATGGTGATTTCAATGTGATATTAAACTTAAGCGATGAGCCTGAAGGAAGGGTTAATACGGATATTGAATTTAGTGGATTATCAGTTGTTGGGTGCAAATTCACTTGACATCCAAGGTTTCTCGTGTAACGGGTGTGGGTAGCAGGTGTGGTGCCCATCAGATGGCCATCCAAGACCCCATGGTTTTCAATTGAAAGTTATCTCTTGGAATGTGAGGTGGTTGGGCGACCATGAGAAACGCCGGACTATTGGCTCGCTTCCGAGCGGGTGGTTTGGAGATGTGGTGTTGTTATAAGAGACAAAAATACATGGTTGGTTGGACATGCTATGGAGGTCACTTGGAGTACCTGCACTTTTTGACTTTAGAGTGATTGATGTGATTGGTAGTGCAAGCAGAACCATGACTGATTGGAAGGACGAGAAGTACTCTCTACTCTTAGAAGTTGCTGGTAGATTTGTGCAAATTGTGATGTTGCAACCGCAATAGTCTGACTCACCTCTAATCGTCTCTTGTGTGTATGTGTCAACCAACTCATCCTTGAGACCTTTATTATGGTCAGAACTACTTGAAGTCCGAGAGAGATTCTCGTCTATGGTGTGGATGATAGGATGCAATTTCAGTGTGACTCTTCTCTCATCGGACTGCCCTCGCCTTCGTGGAGGGCAAGACCCATGTTCTAATGACTTCATTGAGTTTATCGATGATTTGCAGCTGGATATTCTTGACATGGCAGATGTTCGATATACCTGGTGAAACTCAAGGTATCGATCTAGATTGGATCATTTCCTGGGGTATGTTGAGCTTTTGGATGTTTTCCCATGGCGAGGGCCTTTTCTCGTTCGTACATGAGGTCCGATCATGCTCTGCGGTGGGACTCGAGTGAGGAGATTATGCCTCACTTTTTTTCAGGTTTGAGAGATCTTGGCTATTGGAGGATGGCTTTAGAGATCTGGTTGTGAAGCAATGCAATTCAGTTGAGCATGCGATTAGATTGGTTCAGAAGTTAATAAAGTTTCATGGGCGACTTTGCAATTACAAAAAAGAATTGTGGGAGACACGGAGAGTTGGTTAAGAGAATTGTAATTTCCTTAAGCATGAATGGAACCCTAGGGTTGTATTCGGAATACCCCTAGTGTTAGGGTTACAAGTTAAGTTTTCAACATTCCCCTTCAAAGTGTAGCATATATATCAGTCATGCTCAGCTTGTTACGATATTTTTTGAACTGTGTGCGAGCAAGCAGCTTGGTGAACATGTTTGCAGTTCGATCTATCTATGGTACGTTGTGAGTTCGAAGTAGCACTCACTATATCAGATCTCTAGTGTAATAACAGTCAACTTCCACATGTTTGGTGTGTTCGTGGAACAGGGTTGTTGACTATGTGCATTGTCGTGCGGTTGTCGCATCTGAGCTCCATGACATTAGTGGGGGTGATATGAAGATATGTGAGTATGGATCGAATCCATACTAGTTCTACAGCAGCACGAGCCATGACTCTTTATTCACTCTCAGCACTTGAACGAGAGACCATTGCTTGTTTCTTGCTTCTCAAAGTAACTAGATTTCCTATCAGATAGGTGCAGAAACATGTAGTAGACTTTCTATCTATCATGCATCCTCTGCAGTCTGCATCTGAATAGGCTATGAGGTCAAAGTTGTTGCCTTTGGTGAATAGTAGACCTCTCTTTGGTGATGACTTGATGTACCTCAGAACCATCATGCATGCATCGAAGTAAGCTGAAGTGGGGGGGCGTCCTTGAACTGGCTCAACTTCCCGACAACAAGAGAGATATCTGACCGAGTGATGGTAAGGTAGAAAACTTACCCACTAAGCGCATGTATCGACCAGTGTCTTCAATATTGCCTAACTCATAGATGTGCCCCATAGGGTCCATGGGTATCTGTGCTGGCTTGAATCCTAATATCCATGTTTATTGAAGCATGTTGGTGGCATACTTCCATTGAGACATGACTAATCTTCGTTTGGATCTTGTAATTTCAATCCCCAAGAAGTATCGAAGTCACCCCAATTCTTTGATTACAAACTGTTCTACTAGTCCTTCCTTCGCTCTAGAATACCATCAGAGTCATCTCATGTGAGGATGATGTCATCCGCATAGATAAGCATAGCCATAGTTCCTTTTTCATTCTTTCGTATGAACAAAGAATGATCTGTCGAAGATCAGATGAGGTCCAAATTCTCTAATATCTCTGATATTTTCTAAAACCAGACGCAAGGGCTCTATTTGAGGCCATATATGGCCTTGCATAGCAGGCACACCATTTGACACTCCTCTTGAGCCTCGAAAACAGAAGGTTACTGCATGTAAACAATCTCTTGAAGGTCTCCAATCTCCACAAAGGAAGGTATTCTTCACATCTAACTGATGCAAGGGCCAATCAAGTTGTTGCCATTGTCATAAGGATCCGTATAGTGGATAAATAACTGGAGAGTATCAAAGAAGTCAACACCATAAGTATGTGTGAACCCTTCTGCCACAAGCCTTACCCTATAGTGAGAAACGGACCTGTCTAGATTGTATTTCACGATGAATACCCATTTGGATCCCACAATCCTGTTGTCATCAAGAGGATCAACCAACGTCTAGGTGTTCCGAGAGATCGGGGTAGGCATCTCTTCTTCCATTGCGAGACGCCATCTGGAATCACGAAATACCTCTGTATGAGAGATTGCCTTGACAAACTGTCTATATGAGGATCCAAGGCCAGAGAAGGACAACATTAGAGATTGGATGCTTGGTACTATATCGAGATGGACTCTGTCTGGTCCTCTTTCGTAGGGTTATCGGTATGTTTACTGGAGCATTCCCTGATTTGTCAAAGGTACCTGTATCTATATCCATCGATGTAGCAGTGTCATTAGTCTGTAGAGTCTAGGTTGAAGGACATACCTGAGGAAATGGTGCTTTCTCAGAAGGGGTGTCACTTTGGTAGTCATCCTGTAGAGATTAATCTATGGAGACGAATGAGAGCTGGATTTGGTGGTGGAGGGCTAACATGTGTGCCTAACCTGGAATAGAAGGGAAGGGACTCGAAGAATGTAACATTGGCACTTGTGTAGTGCCATTTATATTTAGAATCATAACATCTATATCCCTTTTAGTTCATGGCATACCCAAGGAATATACGCAATACATGTATAATTTCTAAAGTTCATTCAAGCTCAGTCCTTGTTTCACTATTAGAAAAATGGACATGCAAAAAAATGGGGGAAAACTGTGAGTAAAAATCCGAAGGGCTGTGAAGAAGAGGGAAGTTAAAACGGTAGGGCTTTTCTTGGGCCGTTGTCCCATCTTTTCTTTTACTAACATGTTTTGTTTGGAACATGAATGGGTTGAATGCTCAATTCAAAAAAAAGAGAGGGCAGCCAACAGAAAAGACACACATTAGAAATAAAATGAAGTGAGAAAACAGTTACCACATAAAAAATGTGATTTTTATTTCTAAAAGCCGAGCATAGGGATTGTTTGCCCGTTCAAAAGAAAAGGGGGTATTAAAAAAAGGCCAACAGGAGCCATCTATTACAGAAAAAGAGGAAAAATAAGGAAGCCATGAGGAAAAGAAAAGGGAAAAAAGAATAGTGAAAAAAGGCAAGTGAAGAAAAAAGGGAGAGAAAGTGAAGGTGTTTTGTTTACCCTCACTTTTTCCCAACTTGGTCAATTATCTTTATGTTTTCAACAAGTTTGGGAGAAAGGGAGAGTGAGAGCAGGTCACAATATATTCTTCTGCATGAGATTACCCGATAGGAACTCCTCCATTTATCATCCTCTACTCGCGGCCTCCAGAACAAGATCTTATCTGAGGTTCCTATGTGAGTGACCTCACTTCTTGAGATCCTTATGCGAGATTCGCTCTTTGATGTCCCGGCATGAGAGAAGTAATGATGAATTCGATGTGAGAGTGACTCTTTCTCAAAGTTTTTTTATAGGAGAGGCCCACTCTCGGTGACCACTCTACTTATCATGTGTGTGTGTGTGTAATATTTACTGGCCGTGGAGCTATTTGACTCATGTCAGTGGCTTACTCATTTAACTAGCGGCTAAGAAGTAGGTTCGGTTGTCTTGGTCCATACTTGTCAATTATTTAACCCGAACCTGGCCAATTATTTAACCCGAATACGTCAATTATTTGTGAGAAAACCGCTTAAGATGGTTTGATCATTTGCAAAGAAGATCAGCGGATGTACCAGTTAGGAGATGCGAGCGTTGGGATGCTGAGCCGGCTAAGAGAGGGCGAGGACGGCCCAAGAAGTGTTGGAAAGAGACTATACGAAAGGATCTTAGTTTTTTTAATATAAGCCCGAGATTGACCCAAGATAGATATGAATGGAGGCGAAGAATCCATGTAGCCGACTCTACTTAATTGTGGGAAAAGGCTTTGTTGTTGTTGTCGTCGTTGTTGAACCCAGCCAATGAGCGGGTTGGGTGGGCAGGTCTCGGCCCACTGGCTATGTCTAATGAGGACTAACATTTGGAAGTCCTCATTTGTGACTTATTGCGTAGGTTGAGTAGAGGAAGATGGGTTCGGCAAGACACTTGTTATTGAGTGTAGTAGTGTACACAGTTACTCTAGTTTTTATCTTGTTGCCTCTCTTGAGCTTGTCTTGCAAGTCAATTGAATGGGATCAGTTCCGTGAAGGATGCAAAGGAAGCTTCGAGGTTGGACGGCCAAGTTTCTCTCTAAGGGCAGTATCTTGGTATTGTTGAATTTGGTCATTTCGTATACCCTTAGTTCTACATGTCATATTCAAGATGTGGATGAAGGTTGAGAAGTGGATGGATGTGGTGGAAAGAAGTTTTCTCTTGAAGGGTTTATAAGAGGAGGGGTTGGGAAGTTCCAGGTGAAATGTGGGATTTTGCCAACTTGAGGAGGGAAGCTTTGGTCTTAGGAGTGAGGAAATTTATTAGGATCTGACATCGAAGTTGGTTTTGAATGTCACAGGAAGGACTGCGGACCTATGTGGCAGGATGTTGGGGGCATGATATGGCATGTGTTTTTCTTAGGGGGTTAGGGTGCAAGTTCCAAGGAGGGTTTCGGTTTTTTACGGAGGTGTGATGCTTTTTTAAGAAGATTGTTGATGAATGCATTTGGTATATGTTAGAAGTTATACTTATAAGTACAAATGGCAGGACTCGTAAAGAAACCATGTGAGCAAAAACATTCTCCGTGCAAAACAGGGTCTAATATCGATGTTACCTATAGGCAAGATTGCATTTAGGACGGAGAAATAATGAGGATTTCATATTGCTTAAGAAGGATTGGTCCGGATATGGGACCCTAGTAATGGTTTTTCAACGTTGTTTTCATTTATGGAAGGACCAAGAGGTGTTGGATCTGGTGTTAAGACGGAGTTTGGGTTCCGCGGTTTGTTTCCCATTGCTGAATCAAAGGGTCTAGGACTTCACTTTGTTGGTTTTGGTGTTGGGGGACATGGCACCAATAGACGGGAGCTAGATGCGTGGAGGTGCTGCAAAGATGATTATATACAATTTGGTAGGCATATGACTTGCTGAGGGAATGGCATAGGGTTTTTTGACCAGGTTTGTGTAAGACTCTGGCTTGATCTTGAGGGCTAAGGCTCCGTTATAAGTGAGGTTACATTATTGGCTGTTGAGGAGGAGGTTGGTCACAAAGGTCTTCCGAGTTTGGTGAGATGTGAAGTCAGAAAGAACATGTTCAAGCAACGGCGAGGATGTGAACCATCTTTTTTTGTGCCCATCAATTTTTCTTGTTTGGGAATAAATGGGAAAAACCTAGGTGGATACCAGCAGTTTTGACACCTTTCGGTGAAGCTTCAAGTCACGATGCGGTGGTACTTACGCATACAGAAATTGTTAGGCTAACCTATGGTGGTCATATGAGCAACTTGGATTCAAAGAAAAATGTGGTGTTAAAAAATGGGAGAATTTATTTAGAATGTGGTTCATAGTGCTAGGTGTACATTTGTAGCTTGGTTTTGTTCTGGCAAGTGGAGCGGTCAACACCTCTTGAATTATAAGGAATTTGGGATATACTATTTATCCCGGACGGTTATCCTTTGGCTTCTAAAAAATCCTTGCCAGTACGCTGAACTTGTTTTAGATCCCTGGTCAGAATGCCCTTTTTGAGAGGAAAGAAGTATATTGCTTTGTTCTGACATTAATTAAAATGAGCATAAAAATCTTGGTTAACTTGATATAATTTTGGGGGTTGAAACTAATATTTTAGGAAGATTATAAAGCGCTTGGTTACTGCTCAAGTGTAGTGTAAACTAGTGGAGTAATTATTTAAACTAAACCAAGCCATTGCACCATTTAACTTTGAATCATGATTCCATTTGATCTGCCCGAACCCCTCGTGGATAGTTCATTGCTCTCATATTAAAGAACATAACTTCATGGAAATGCCTTCTAAATTTTCTCCACCGGAATAGGACAGAAGATCCAGCGCCATCATGCAAGGTGCAATAAAAAGTTTACCGTTCCTTTCATTAATGAATATCTATATACTATATGCACGAAACTTGGGTAACAGCTTGCACTGCTCTTTTTGCAGTAGTTGGCATTCGACTGATATTATATCGTGCTTCTTTTTTTCCTAGGATCGAGGGCGACCGTGTGGAGAACTACACGATCACACAAAGTTTCAACAAGCAGGAGAATTGGACCAAGGCCCTTAAGTACATGCTATGCAATCTAAAGTGGGCGCTATACTGGTTTATCGGAAACACCAACTTCCAGCCCCTTTCGACAACAGTTACCTCTCACAACGAGCTCTCTAGCGTTCCGCCCGTTTTCTCAAAGCAAAGCGCTGATTGCAAGGTTTCACCAAACTCATAAGATATTGCATCTCGTCGTAGTCGTGTACACTGTACATAAGTCTCAAGATGTATGATAATGGAATCTTTAATTGCTGTATAGGTTTATCAATCATGCCTTCTGTTATGGCTTTGATGGCTTGCAGGTAGAATTTACTGAATAGGTTAGTTCACAGAGACGGTTACCAGTTTGAATTAGGTTACCGAGCTCGAGATTGCTTGTTATTAATCTATCAAGGATGTTGACAGTTTGTTGATGAGCATTCAGTTGGCTTCCTGTTTCATAGGTCATACTTGAGTCGACATGATGGATGTTTTCAAGCGTTCTTGTCAAGTTCAAAGTTGTGAACGAAAATCTCTGGTGCATTGAAGTATTAACATTTAAATTGCTCGTATTTCTCGTGGTCACTTATTCTTATTCATTTTTGCGACATTTCAAATAGCTAAATTGTGTGGCCAACTCAAATTGTGGACACAAATGGGGATGATCCCAATCCTAATGCTTGAGCTCGCATTAGCGAAAATCGTCGTTGTCTTATAATAAATACTAAGTTCTAGAGATGATGTAAGCTTTTGAGATGATTTTAATTTTTTTATTATTTTTTTCAGTAAGCAAAAAGTTAGTATCAATATTGCAGTTTATTTATTGTAGAAAGAAATCAGGTTTACTATGCTCCCAAGGGATTTGGGATATTCTTATATCACTCAAGTAATGTGTGCTTAGCTACATATTCTATAGATGGAAAAAATGTTTAATTATACCCAAAATCAAAGTTAAGGGTTTTAGACTTGTATTTGGTGCCAAATGGACCTCACGAGTTTCTCCACTTTCACCAATCCCACCTCTACCTAATGTCATGTAAACCCCATGTCAAAGCCCATGAAAAAAAATCTCACCCCATTTTCCATATACATAAACTCCTCTTAACACATCCCTCACCACACTCACCCCATAGTCCAAAGCTTCGATACTAGACCTCAAACGTCTCACCACACCATGAAGATCGTGGCACAATCGCTTATTGTAGCATGCATCTTCACCTTGGCGATTTTTACTGACCACTACGTTTTGGCGAATGTGTCAGCAGGGGCGTGCCATGACGTGATCAAGGCGCTCAGCCCGTGCTTGTCTTTCCTGACCGACAAAGTGTGGGTCCCCTCTGTGCGATGTTGCATCGGGGTGGTAGTCATCAGGAAGATGGCGGTGGGCCAGGACGCTGTCGAGGGAGTGTGTGAGTGCATGAAGGGTCTGAGTTCTCTCATCCAGGGCGTTGACCCGACTAGGACGGCGCGGTTGCCTGATTCGTGCGGGGTCAACATCGACATACCCATCTCGACCTCGGTAAATTGTTCAAGGTCTCTCTCCCCTCGCCTTCGCATAGATGCATTCCGTTTGACTACTTGATTGTATTTTGTAAATGGAATCATGACCTTATTGTAATTTAAAATCAACCTTTAAAAAAAGTGACAACTAACCTGTACCTTTTAAGTCCCAACAAAGGCCAATGTGTAAAAGTCACAAGATTAATAGGGGTCATAGTGTAAATATGAAAAAGACATGGATATAAGCGTAAAGTTAATGCATGTGCATTAGCTGTCGAAATGAAGAACTTAAACATTGATTAGTTAGCAAGTCCAATTACTTCATGCACATCATCTACTTGTTTATCTATTTAACGTATCCTTCTACTTATGAATCTTATAGATATCTTTGGTGATGATATTTTTCTTGTGCAATGTGCAGCATTCATCACCTGTGAGATCAAGAAAAGGAAGAGACGTTAGAGGGAGAGGCGAAGATGATTTTTGTTTGGGATAGTCTTGAATGTAATGATGAATCCACAGATCTTTAGAGCCTTTATTAATAAAGTTGGAGTTAGATTATATATCAATGAAGAAGCATATTTGATATCATGTAATTCGTGTTTGCTTTTATATGTGTTAAGTTGAACTTAGGGTTCTTATGACTTGCAGCCCCGTCTCAAAATTCCAGTGGTTATAATTGACCAGTGATAGCATGCAGGAGGAAGCATTGAACCCTTGATTGTTTTTCCGACATGTGATCCCCCTTTTGTGGATAATATAACCACCTTATCTCATAAAATCGCTTATCCCATCATTCAAACGTGCTGACCAATACCCATCTTGCGAGTTCGAGAATGTGGTGATTGCTGTTTTTCATTTTCAAGAAATTCAAAGATTTGTCGCTGACACACAAAAGCCTGTGAAATCAGAAGCAACAACGGTCGCAATCAAAGTCGCTTAGAAGTCTATTCTCCTGTACCATGTTCTACAGTACTATCCAACATCCCATTTCCCTCTGGAATGTTATATTTACTGCAGATTGTGGACCATCTCATTTACTCCCCCATTTGTCTCCATCGCACAAAACAATCTGCTATTTCTCAACAACAGCCACAAGATCAAGATAAAGATGCAGTCAGCAAGAAGATAATCACACAGGAAACATCTCTCGCTAAGGCGTCACTGTCAGTCGATACCTGTAGCCCACCTAATTGCAGATTCAAAGAAAAAACAGGCAGTAAACGGACTAATATTATATATACTCGTGATGATCAGTAAGGACGTAACTTACAGGCAGCCGAAGACTTGTATATTCCTAGACAATGGCACAAGGACAAAGATCTGTCTGCGGTTCTTGGCGCATTCATCTAAAGTACTGTTGAGTAACATGGGCCTGCAGTTCTTTAAGAAGATATAAAATGCACCTCTGACATGATAATGACAGTAGTTACTACATAAACATAGACTAACCAACTAAACTATTCTTGATTACTATCATCACCCAGCGCCGAAAACTTAGGAGAGAGCGAGACCCGGCAGGAGCACATGGTCACATGGCACTTCACATGAATGATGGCAAACAAGGGCCCCTCCTCCCTGGAAGCTATCAGCACATAACCCCTGCAAAAAAACTGTCACAATTTTCAGTTATTGTCAGCAATACTCTTGTTGGCAGTCATAGACAATTAGGTAAGTCTACGGGCGACTCCAGTGGGTGCACATATTGAAGTCCATGGCTATAAATAAGTGGCTTGACACAGACAAGCAGCTGGAAGTAAAACAGAACAATTCTGACAGCTTTGATTGAGAGATGGTGTGCAAGGCAGAGTGCAGTGGGTTCAGCAGGGTGGACAGCATGAAGAAGAAACAGGATGGTAGCGGCAAGGATGCGAGGCAAGAGGCCACAAAGCTTCAGTGCAACAAAGGGAAGGCATGCCGATTCAAAAGGAGCCTCTACAATGAGGAAGAGGATGCTGCTGCTTCTGCGATGCTCCTGCTGGCCTGCGTTGTCTGTGTCCCCTTTCCCACTTAGTTCAGTCCGCTTTCCAATCTTCTTCTACTGTTGACATACTATTCTAATATGTAATGGATGTCTTGATCCTTGCGAAGGGGATACTATATCCCTTCTCCATGTTATATATGGTCAATCAACCAACAGTATAGTCTGGTTCATCGGATTTTTAATATGTTCACGTAATTCAGTTCTAATGTATTGAATGTGTTAACTACGTGTAACTCCCCAAAAGTTACGGCGTAGTTCTGCTGTGTACCTTCTGATTCAACTGCTCTTTTAGTTGTTTTCTGAAAATTCTCCTGATAGCAAGAAATGAGGTGCTTCCAAACATTTCATCCGTGGGATTCCCCATGACAAACAACATAATTAACTAGGTGAGACAGACGGTTGGTTATGATGGTTCATTATACAATGACTAAACTGGTATAAACAAGCATGGCATCATGTTTACCCTAAAAGATCAAAGGGGAAAACACAACGAACAATTAGAGGCAGCATCAGGGTCAACAATGGTCTTCTATTTAAAACTTAAATCATCCAGTACACGCAAAACTGTCGTTCTTTTACATATAGCAAAATTAATTATAAGTAAACGTGGTCGAGATAGGAAAAAAATGTCCTATTTAAATAAAAACCGGACAACTCAAGAACCAACATAGAAAGCAACAAGTGTACGTCTTACGAATGAGCTACTGCTGAACAACAAGAAGCTTCTCGACAATAGCTTTGAGTGCATGAGAACTGACGGTGCACTTCTTATCCGCAAAGCATGACCTGCCTTCATCAGCTGCCCTACAAAGTTGGGGATCCAGTGGTACCTTTCCAAGGAATGGGACACCCATTTCTTTGCACATCCTTGCAGCCCCACCGGCACTGCTATCAAAAACCTCTCTATGGACAAACAATGAAAGAAGCTCCGGGGCATTTTCTCGAATATAATTTAGTGCCCATTCTGTGGAATCGTTTGCCTCCCCATCGAGACCCAACTTCATGAACTTTAAGTCTGAGATGGCCTCAGTCAATCCACTCATGTTCTCAACCACACCTAGAACTGGAATTCCAACCTTCTTACAGAAGCTGATCTCTTTACGCACATCTATCAAAGAAACCTGTTGTGGAGTGGTTATAATGATTGCACCATCAACTCCCGTGGCCTGCAAATATTGGACTATAGAGATATGCTCGTCCGATGTTCCGGGAGGAGCATCTACCACAAGGTAGTCAAGCTCTCCCCAGTCCACATCCTTTAGAAACTGTTTTATAAGACCATTCTTGCGAGGACCCCTCCAAATAACAGCTTCATCAGGGTGGGGAAGCATGAATCCAATTGACATGACACCAAGGTTGGATTCAAGATAGACAGGAGACCATCCTAGGTTGCTCTGATGAATATCTTGGCCTTCAAGTCCGAGCATCTTCGGAATGCTAGGTCCACATATGTCGATGTCAAGAAGGCCAACCTGGTGATCCATGCCAGCCAGGGCAAAGGATAGCTGGGCAGAAAATGTGCTCTTTCCAACACCACCTTTACCAGATAAAACCAGTATTTTGTGCTTCACGGTAGCCATCCGCTCCGCAATTGCCACCAGATCTGAGAGGAAATCAAGTTGCAATTAACTCCCGGTAAAATTTAAATCAGTGTTCTGAAACAGGAAATGTGGATTACCTAAAAGGCTAAAACAACTTCATACACAGCCAAAACATATTTCCACAAAAGAAAATCTGAATGATAAAATCTTCATGAAAAAACACCACCATTTCTGATTGTATACTATAATAGCCCATATCAATTCAGATACACTTTCGAGAAGCACAAAGGCAACTGCAGCAGGCATTAGTAGAGGGTAAGATAACATCAGCTTCTTCAGGTATTTTATTAACTGTACTGAAAATACCAGATTTTCCTGATGAGGGAACTAAATAAGAAATAGCTAGGTGGAAATGTCCATGTGACTGCAAATTGCAATTGGAACATAACAGTAGTAAAATTTCAGACTCATCGTTGAGGGAACATCATAGAAATTAGTGGTCAGCACACGCTTAAATAGTTACTGCTGGTGCTTAAAACCAACTTGATACTGCTGCTTGGGAACTTGCACAATGGTGCAGGTGGTGATAATCACCCCCAGGTATGCGATAAGTTGACGGGCACTCCAGGACCCGTCAATGTTCATGAAAACCCGCCGATCCTCCCCAACCTTATGTGCGGATAATGAGACCACCTTCACAATCTTCTCCTTAAACAAGTAATGATCCAAACTTGCACATTTTGTCATAAAAAAATTCATTCACGAGTACATTGTACAACAACAACAACAACAAAGCCTTTTCTCACAATTAAGTAGGGTCGGCTACATGAATCTTCGCCTCCATTCAGATCTATCTTGGGTCAATCCCGGGCTTATATCCAAAAAACTAAGATCCCTTCGTATAGTCTCTTTCCAACACTTCTAAGGGCCGTCCTCGCCCTCACTTAGACGGCTTAACATCCAAACACTCGCATTTCCTAACCGGTGCATCTGTTGATCTTCTTTGCAAATGACCAAACCATCTTAAGCGGTTTTCTCGCATCTTATCCTCGATCGGAGCTACACCAACTTTCTTTCTGATTGCCTCATTCCGAATCCGATCTTTATGTATGTATCCACACATCCACCTTAGCATTTTCATTTCTGCTACAGCCATTCTCTGCACATGTCTATGGTTCGCAGGCCAACATTTAGATATATAGAGCATAGCAGGTCTCACAGGCCAACATTCAGATCCATAGAGCATAACAGGCCAACATTCACGAGTACATTGTAACATAATAAATATTTGTCCAATAATAATTATAGATTTTTAAGGATTTAAAATCAGTAAAGATGAATGATCTCCCATATCATCAATGAGGAAATGAGAGTTGCATACTTAACCAATTAAAAATGATTAAAGGTCTTTCCATATTAAAAAGGGCAAATTATTGCTAGTGTGAATCCTGCCAAAAGGTGGAGTATTGCTTTGAAATTAAGAGCTGCTCATTAAAACCTGATTTCTAAAATATCTAATTTCAACTAAAATGTCCAAACTCAACACCAAAAACAACTAATAAAAAATTATAAGTATTTGTCTCCGTCACAAACACTGTTTAACAAATTAACAAATAACAAAATCGTATCCTTAATGTTCAAAGGTAATCGGTACATTGCTATCATGTCAATGAGTATATATGACAATAACGTCTCTTATTTACTGCACTCATGTTTCCCTAGACGTTGCAACTATAATCATTCATGTATTACCTGGAAACAAACATGAAATCCAAGGGAATAAGAAGATAATAAATAACAAATAACAAATGGAGAACTAGTATTCATAAACATGACAGATAACAAATTAACAAAGTTATATGCTAAATAACAAATGAAGTGGAACCAGAATTCATAAGTATGATACTGCATTCAATATTAACAAAATATGAAACTTAAAAAACTGAGGGTGGCCTGACGGAGGCAACGCTGGTGGAGGCAAAGTCGGAGGTAGCCTGGTGAAGGCAGCGCTGGTGAAGACAAGCACTAGTGGAACCACTTGGAGAGAGTTCGAGCAGAGCAGAAGAGTTTGAGCAGAGAAGGGTTTTCGGAGTCAGGTGGGAGGATTTGCTTTAGCTGCGAGACTGGCCTTTAGGGCTAACACACGGTTATCTGTGACGTGTGCGCCTCACACTCGCCTCGGTGCCTTGGCTCGGCCTCGCTCAGACGAGACACACGCCACAAGGATGAAGGCTTAGTCTTATAAGTTTCGAGGTGCTTCTAGGGTGCTTCGTTCTTAAACCATGATAATAAGATGGGCAACCTATCATCAATCACCCTCCTAAGTAGTCATCCATGATGACCATGACAAGTACACCGCATTCTTTCATATAACATCTCATCCTCCAGGGCAACTAATGTCAGTTGCATTTATAAGTCTTACCACGGAAGAACACACGTTTTTTGTCTTGCATGCAGGTGTTAATGTGCAGGGGAACACTCTTCCCTGAAGCAAAAAAATGGAACAACCAAATGATGCAATTCCATCTTTTATTTATGTTGGAGTATGTAATAGAGGAATAAGATCCAATTGCCCCCACTCATGTTCAGTCCCACATCTACTATTAGTGGGACTCCGATGTGTCTGTGGGGGCTATATATCCGATCTGTCTGTGGAGCTATATAAGGAGCCCCACACCTCTTGTACTCATTGAGAGATTCCAATAGACAATCCAGCCCTTTGAGGCCTTCTCCCGTGGTTTCATCCCACTCCTCATGGAGTACGATTCCATGTAAAATAAGATATTTATTGATTTCTGATTATCGATTCTGATTTTTTTACTCTTCAAGATTCATGTTGTTAATTCTAAAGGTTAATTGAAACCTTATTTTTTAATCAGGTAAGGCATCTACACCGTTGCCTTCCAGGATCCATGCCACCATCAATCTTGTTCCCAACTTACTGCGCAACCCCTTTCAGGCAACGGTCCTTAAGTCCTTTCAGTCGACGCACCTTCAATGTGATGCTCTCTGTTGAATTAGGGTTTTCAAACCCTAATTTGCATGGAAGATCTTAAGATCATCATCATCAAAATATAGGGTTTCTGAATGAAACCCTAAATCTATGTGATGCCATCGAGTCTCCAACTCCCAGCTACTCTCGCGATTAGCCCTCCAGCACGTGCGCGATCTCCTTGAGGTACCCCCAATCCTCCAAGCGGCATTGCACAACGCACCTCCTCCCTCTCATCTCCAGGTGATACCCATAACTTCACCAAGCACGACAAATTAGGGGATCCCGAAAGGCAATGCTAGGCGAGCTCTTTACGCCCAGGTCAACCTTCGATGGTCTCCTCACGGCGGCCAACCCACATGGACCACATCAACAGAGAAGAAGATGCTCGAAGAAGATACTCGAAGGATGAGTGGTCTGTGGTCCAGGGCTTCAAATGAAAGAAGACCAGTGATCTCTTCGACTCTTCCATGGTGGAGTTGCCCTATCTCCAGCTCTACACGGCACAAGGTTGCAGTTCCTTCATGTCTCACGAGCGACGGCGATGTGAGATGATGCCACCCCAACCCCCCCACCCCTGAGAACCCAAGCGGTAGCCTTCGAAGAAACAATGAGGACAGGCCTCTTTGTAAATAGGCCCACTATTGTATTTAAAAAAAGAAAGGGGGAAAGGAAATGGGTCATTTTCTAGAAGAAAAGGCCGATCAAGGTTGCAGAAAGCGGTAGTCAGTACTTGGTCGACGGGGTCGCTGACTAAGGATTAATCGGCAGTCAGGCGAATAATCGGATTTAGTCGATCATTAGTCGATTTTGAATTTTTTAATTATTTTAAATATATAAATCACTTTTATACATAGATTTGTACATTTTCTATACTTCCGTAATGAAACAAAAGAAGTAATTGACTTATAACATTATTGCATATTAGAATAAGTTTGCTTATACATTAACATAGATTTGTACATTTTCTATACATTCATAATGAAACAAAAGAAATAATTGATTTTAAATACAACATGAAGCATATTAGAATAAGTTTGCTTTTAGAAAAAAGCAAAAAAACTAAAAAAATAAAACCTTAATGTAAAAGGCGACCGATTAGTCGACTGACTAGGCCTAATCGAGTCGGCTATCCCCCCACCCCCCATGATGCAGCGTGGCCTCGAATTATAGGGCCGTCTATTTATTTAAATTATAGCCATCAATTTTATTTACGTTTATTTAAATTATCGTGTCTTTAATTAAATAAATGAGATCGCATGTGATCTCAATAAATCAGTTAGAGATTTTCGAATTTCAAATTAGGTAGTTAGTCGGTTAATTAGTTAGAGTCATTTTAAGATAATTGGTTGTTAATTTAAATTAGTTTCTATTTTTGTAATATCATCCCTCCTATATAAAAGGATGAGGGTCCAATGTTTTTAGACAGTTCAGTATATTATCAATTTGAGATTTATTCTCTCTCTTTATCTCTCTCTTCTCCCCACACGCGATCTCCGCGCTTCTTCTCCCTCAACCCCTCATTCCCGACGAGTTTCTTCTTCTCAACCCCTCCATTATTCTTCCACCAAAATTTCACCAAACAAAAAGTTTATTTTTCGCCGCGCCAAATCCGATCCGCATCAATTGGTATCAGAGCATGGCCTATAGATCGTCCTCACGATCTGACGATCCGTCCAGACGTTCGTACCGACATGTATCAAGGGACTATCGTTCGTCCGAATGAAAACGGCGAACCGACGACGCCCACAACGAGAAGATGAGAAGCATGCTACTCGAGATACAAGCCAACTTCGAGTCCATGCGTCGAGAACTTAGGGCTGATTTCGAGTACCTACGTGCCAAATCAGCATCACCAATCACCGACAACGGATTTGACGACAAAAAACTTGTTGTCAACGAAGAATCGGCCGCTGTCCAAGCCGTTTCAGAAGAGGAAAATGCCGAAACGCTTGCTGTCCAGGTACTTTCAGATTTGGAAGACCCACGGAAACCGATCTTCGACCCATCCACAGCCTTCTTGCGGACATCCGCTGCAGCCCCAGCCCCTCCGGCACCTCCCCTAGCCCCGTCAGACCCCCCCGCGAACCCAGCGACCCCGGCGGCACCCATCCAGACCCCTGCTCCGCCTACTGCTCTCCCGACCCCACCCTTTCCCGTCGCATCAACGCGATCGCCCCCCCACCCCTGTTACCGCCCCGCCCAACCGCCGTTGCCGCCACCCCCGCGACCTCGCCTCGCCCTCGCCATCCTCCCTCACCGCCGAAGCCCGAAGTCCCGACCTTACCCGCAAGCCACGGCTGCCCAGGCCCGCAAGCCACCTCCGAGAGCAAACCCCCGCGCCGTTGCCGATGATGCCCCCCTTCCCGGGCGCCCTCTCTCGCGGAACCGCCTCCCTGGCCGCGTGGTAGGCGCATGACGATCGGGCGAACCCTAACAATAGGGTCGCTGATTACGGAATTTGATTCCCACGACCTGTGGGATTGGAGATTATTTGGAAAAATTTATAAGAAGGCCCCACCTTGCAACAGATTTTACTTAAAGGGATAGTTCAAGAGTTCCACTTATAAAAATTGCTCAAATGAAGGGGTACGAAAATTGCGAAGACGCCCTCCAATTGGAAAGAACTACAAACGTAATGTTGAAAAGGCTCTAATTGCAGGCTACAATTTCAAAGACGATTTCTCCAACGACGCATCTAGACCAAGCAATTTGTCGGGAGATAAATTTTTAAAAGCGGAGGAGAGTTGATGCAGCGTGGCCTCGAATTATAGGGCCGCCTATTTATTTAAATTATAACCGTCAATTTTATTTACGTTTATTTAAATTATCGTATCTTTAATGAAATAAATGAGATCGCATGTGATCTCAATAAATCAGTTAGAGATTTTCGAATTTCAAATTAGGTAGTTAGTCGGTTAATTAGTTAGAGTCATTTTAGGATAATTGGTTGTTAATTTAAATTAGTTTCTATTTTTGTAATATCATCCCTCCTATTTAAAGGGATGAGGGTCCAATGTTTTTAGACAGTTCAGTATGTTATCAATTTGAGATTTATTCTCTCTCTTTATCTCTCTCTTCTCCCCACGCGCGATCTCCGCGCTTCTTCTCCCTCAACCCCTCATTCCCGACGAGTTTCTTCTTCTCAACCCCTCCATTATTCTTCCACCA
Source organism: Ottelia alismoides (assembly GCA_037367405.1). Classification (NCBI taxonomy): domain Eukaryota; kingdom Viridiplantae; phylum Streptophyta; class Magnoliopsida; order Alismatales; family Hydrocharitaceae; genus Ottelia; species Ottelia alismoides. The sequence continues at coordinate 457,717 of JAZKJV010001056.1, forward strand.
AAATTTCACCAAACAAAAAGTTTATTTTTCGCCGCGCCAAATCCGATCCGCATCAATTGGTATCAGAGCATGGCCTACAGATCGTCCTCACGATCTGACGATCTGTCCAGACGTTCGCACCGACATGTATCAAGGGACTATCGTTCGTCCGAACGAAAATGACGAACCGACGACGCCCACAACGAGAAGATGAGAAGCATGCTACTCGAGATACAAGCCAACTTCGAGTCCATGCGTCGAGAACTTAGGGCTGATTTCGAGTACCTACGCGCCAAATCAGCATCACCAATCACCGACAATGGATTTGACAAAAAACTCGCTGTCAAAGAAGATTCGGCCGCTGTCCAAGCCGTTTCAGAAGAGGAAAACGCCGAAACACTTGCTGTCCAGGTACTTTCAGATTTGGAAAACCCACGGAAACCGATCTTCGACCCATCCACAGCCTTCTTGCGGACATCCGCTGCAGCCCCAGCCCCTCCGGCACCTCCCCTAGCCCCGTCAGACCCCCCCGCGAACCCAGCGACCCCAGCGGCACCCATCCAGACCCCAGCTCCGCCTACTGCTCTCCCGACCCCACCCTTTCCCGTCGCATCAACGCGATCGCCCCCCCACCCCTGTTGCCGCCCCGCCCAACCGCCGTTGTCGCCACCCCCGCGACCTCGCCTCGCCCTCGCCATCCTCCCTCACCCCCGAAGCCCGAAGTCCCGACCTTACCCGCAAGCCACGGCCGCCCAGGCCCGCAAGCCACCTCCGAGAGAAAACCCCCGCGCTGTTGCCGATGATGCCCCCCTTCCCGGGCACCCTCTCTCGCGGAACCGCCTCCCCTGGCCGCGTGGTAGGCGCATGACGATTGGGCGAACCCTAACAAGAGGGCCGCTGATTACGGAATTTGATTCCCACGAGCTGTGGGATTGGAGATTATTTGGAAAATTTTATAAGAAGGTCCCCCCCTTGCAACAGATTTTACTTAAAGGGACAGTTCAAGAGTTCCACTTACAAAAATTGCTCAAATGAAGGGGTACGAAAATTGCGAAGACGCCCTCCAATTGGAAAGAACTACAAACGTAATGTTGAAAAGGCTCTAATTGCAGGCTAAAATTTCAAAGACGATTTCTCCAACGACGCATCTAGACCAAGCAATTCGTCGGGAGACGAATTTTTAAAAGCGGAGGAGAGTTCATGCAGCGTGGCCTCGAATTATGGGGATGTCTATTTATTTAAATTATAGCCGTCAATTTTATTTACGTTTATTTAAATTATCGTATCTTTAATTAAATAAATGAGATCGCATGTGATCTCAAAAAATCAGTTAGAGATTTTCGAATTTCAAATTAGGCAGTTAGTCGATTAATTAGTTAGAGTCATTTTAGGATAATTGGTTGTTAATTTAAAGGGATTTTTACCCGGCAGATCCTATAAACTTTGCCAATTACCTCCACGACCTTTCAAACAACCTAATTCCCCCCTTGACCCCGTAAACTAGCCAACTCTTACCTCATGAACCCTCCGGGTAATCTGTTTGAAGTCTGTGGGGGTTCTTGGGGTAATTTACAAGGTCGATGGAGTAATTACGTTGTGCAAAAGGTCGTAGTGGTAATTTAAAAAGTTTATAGGGTCTGCCGGGTAAAAATCCCTAATTTAAATTAGTTTCTATTTTTGTAATATCATCCCTCCTATATAAAGGGATGAGGGTCCAATGTTTTTAGACAGTTCAGTATGTTATCAATTTGAGATTTATTCTCTCTCTTTATCTCTCTCTTCTCCCCACGCGCGATCTCCGCGTTTCTTCTCCCTCAACCCCTCGTTCCCGACGAGTTTCTTCTTCTCAACCCCTCTATTATTCTTCCACCAAAATTTCACCAAACAAAAAGTTTATTTTTCGCCGCACCAAATCCGATCCGCATCAATTGGTATCAGAGCATGGCCTACAGATCGTCCTTACGATCTGACGATCCGTCCAGACGTTCGCACCGACATGTATCAAGGGACTATCGTTCGTCCGAACGAAAACGGCGAACCGACGATGCCCACAACGAGAAGATGAGAAGCATGCTACTCGAGATACAAGCCAACTTCGAGTCCATGCGTCGAGAATTTAAGGATGATCGAGTACCTACGCGCCAAATCAGCATCACCAATCACCGACAACGGATTTGACGACAAAAAACTCGCTGTCAACGAAGAATCGGCCGCTGTCCAAGCCGTTTCAGAAGAGAAAAATGCCGAAACGCTTGCTGTCCAGGTACTTTCAGATTTGGAAAACCCACAGAAACCTATCTTCGACCCATCCACTTTAGCATCAATTCCAGATGGACTTCTCTACCTGCGATCATCTCAGACTTCTATCGATAGACCGACACTCCAGATTACTACTGCTATCAACGTCCTCCGCGATCGTCAACAACTTAAGCACATTCTATTGTATGATTATTACTCCGCACTGTACTTCCTTCCTTTACAGTGACTCTATTCCAGGCATAACATGGTTGTCGCAACCATTGTTTTTAAAAATGCACCTCGAGGCACTGAGGTGTACGCCTCTAGGCATTTTTCAAGGAAAAACACCTCGAGGCTATAGCCTCATGCAGCCTCAGTGAGGCGTACGTCTCGAGGCGATGCCTCATGTATGAGCTATTTTTTTTACAATATTTTTCCTTTTCTTTTTGATTGTAAGCTTTTCATCTTTAATAGACAAGTATTTCCAAGTCCTTAAGCTCATGATCCACTAAAATGCATTTTTTAGTTTATTAACATATTAAGCTTATTTTTACTTTGTTTTGCGTGTTCTTTATAAATCAACATGAACAAAAAATTGAGTTTTGAGTCCTTAAATCTAATGCCTCTACTCTTTAGTATGAATCAAGCATAAATGCTTTCTTTATTAAAATGTTTGGATGCAAGTCTCCTACTTTGACCTAAATTTAGAAAAGTATATTTTGTAAGCATGTATCATCTTTTCTTCTATTCAATCGGGACTAAATTAATACACATCAAAGCATGCATGAACAAAGATGGACATAACATGCAATATTCAAGTATTTTATCCCCCAATTCTTTTGGTAAAGTAAAAAGTGATCATTGATTCACTATTTACTCTCTTATCCTTCTCAATTGAATGATACACATATCTCACCTAATTTTGAAAATGGTGTGTTACATCTAGTCTCTTTAGCTAAATTTTATTCAAAACTTTGAAGTTTGTGGAGAGTTGCCCATTATTGTGCTTGCATATCCATATTTACTTGACTCCTTACAGATTTAGAGTCCAAAAAGAGAGAGTTATATAACAACTTGGATGTTTAAATCATGATGTTAGCCTTGAAATGTCATGGATTTATGTATTTAATCATAATTATTTAATTTATAGAACTTGAAATTTGTAACTGCAATTAATTATTATGTTTTATGAAAAACATTCTTTCACAAATGAGGCTTACGCCTCGATACGCCTCACGCTTTTTAAAACCTTGGCCGCAATGACTCTTCTACAGGCACGATCTGGACGTCGCGGACCCGTCCTCGCGTGAGGATTTTTATCAGCAGCGACTACTTAGAGCAGGTTTCCTCTCGTCTCTCTCAGGTGTATCGAGTCAAGATGTGTTGTATATTTTCTTTTGTTGCAAGCTGCAACTTTCCCTGCTCCAACTTGAGGGGGTGTTAGAGTATGTAATAGAGGGGTAACTGGATCGCTCCAAGATCCAGTTAACCCTCACCCATGTTTAGTCTCACATCTACTATTAGTGGGACTCCGGTCTATCTGTGGACTATATAAGGAACCTCACACCACTTGTACTCATTGAGAGATTGCACTAGACGATCCGGCCCTTTGAGGCCTTCTCTCATGGTTTCTTCTCGCTCATCATAGAGTAAGGTTCCACGTAAAACAAGATATTTATGATTTGTTCAATTTCTGATTGTCGATTCGCTTTCGCATTCTATTTAATTCAACACTATAAAAGCCAAAGGATAGCTAATAGATATTAAACACCATCCAATCAATAAAATTAACAAAAAAAACCACCACACGCAAAGCCTTACTATATCATCCTTCACCCTTCCTGACTCCTAACCCCTTAGCAAAATGGGTATAAGAAAAAACGAGCATCTGCCTCCTCTTAAGTACCCTACAAGGTGAGCATCACCTGCTCATGTAGGTCTTAACTACACCTTTCATCTAAGAACCACATATTCTGTCGTGATCTTTAAGGGGTTTTTTGTCTTTGAATAAGGCAAGAGTAGTCACAGAGAAGAATGAATCCCCTCCCTGCATAAATATATGGGAAGTGGATGCAGGGAAAAATAAAGGCATATCCCTGCACTCGGTCATAAACGTCAAGCCTTTCCATATATCCAGTTGAGAATTTCAGGAAGAATACTCACTGGCATTACCGTTGACATCCCCCTCCGGATTTTTGTTGTTATTTATTTGTCAACGGTTACTAGAAAGTAGGAGCTACAGTAGGCAGGATATGACAGGAAATGAATGTGTTAAATTATTTGACTTCTACATTGACAAAAAAATGGATTGTAGCCATCCGTATACGGTATACCTTCTGGAATCAAATATGTGTCCATTATCTATTATATTTGATTTTTTCTTCTTCCATTTCAAAGATCATGGCATCAAATATCATCGAACTTTGGCGAAATTTGGGTTTCGTTGGCTCACCAATTTCGGAACCCTCCATACTTTTTATTTCCAGGATTTTGCCCTATATATCAACCATATCAACACTGATATTTCGGTGAAATTGACAAAGTGCAAAAAATCCTTAGTAAAAGTTTCCCAGATTTTGTTGAAACTTTGCTTTATTTTTTCTGCATTATTTTTAAAAGACATTTTTTCCACCAATTATCTCACGAGTCATCTAGCTCTTACAAGGATCCTGAGATCCACATCCACATCGTATTTGTTGTCTCATATATCACTAGAACACAAACAATTATTTGCAATGATCCCTTAAAGCTGATATATAGTTGCTCCCAGGAACCTGATGTATAAATCTTATCGAAACTTGACTCAAACAACATAAGCATATTTAAAACCCCCATTTAAAAAAGATGGCTTCAGGAAAGCAATGTAATTACCATAATTTTCCACTTAGTTGCAAGTAACCTGAGGCTGTCAAACAAAATTGAAGTAACAGTTGCAAATGTTCCGCAAAATAGCAAACAGGTGGTGATTGAAGCTTTAGCGGGTCATGTCAAGTGCTTCAGCTTGAGAGGTTTGAGGGGGGCATGGACGTGATGTTAGGACGTGGATCACTTGTTCATTTTCAGCACGTGACAGGTTTCCCTCTATGTTCTGAGGCTTCTGAGGTTGTGGATCGCTTCTTTTCCTGTGTTCGTGCTAGGTTTGTCTTGAGTTAGGACTATGGTGGCGGTGGACTGAATGGACTTATTGCAGCAGGGTTCTGGAGTTCTTTTGGTGTTGCATGTGTTAGATTTTGTCCTGGCCCTTGCGCTCATTTAAGTACTCCGGTTGGCAAGAAATATGTATATCTCAGAAAAAGATTTTATACTGAAGATGGAATTGAGCATTTGCAAGGTTCTTTTGAGCCCTGGTAATTTTTTTTTATGAAAAGAGGGTGGAATCCCAGTGCGGGATACCCCGCGGCGCCTGTTTATATTAAGCAAATGAGCTCTGGTAATTATAATTGGTTTTAAGTTGGAACTGACTTCCGTGACTTCCATGGGAAAGCTATTCGATTTCCCAGTAGTGATGGAGGAGTCGTCACTCGGGGTCTCGGGGGTGGGGGCAGGCGATCGGGTCGGGGCTCCCCCTCCGGTGGACCCATCTGGACTTCTGTGGCGTCGTCGGGGAGATCGGGGAAAGACTCCTCTGCTTCAGGGGTCGGCCCATGGAGTGAGACCAACGAGTAGGGTGCGGGGGGTTGTCGGGGGCGAGGGAAATGAGTACGATGGGAGGGAGGTTCTCCTAGAACGTCGCAGATGTTTCAGGCGTGGTGTTTTGGGCCACCTCGCGAGGTGGTGCTCACTGAAGAAGGCGGTGTGCTACAGCTGTGAAGGACACATCCGCAGGGACTGCCCTGAGGTTTTTCCCAATCGATCTGGGGATGGAGGTGCAGGGACGAAAGATATGGAGGTCGAGGAGGTCCATTCGGACCCCGTAGATGGAGTCCTCATTGCTGAGGGCTCCAAAGAGGATCTGCAAAAGATTTTGGAGGTGCTGGAGCTCGGTCGAACGGTTGGTTGTGACGAGGATCGGCTTTGGTTGTCCGATGCGGCGTTGTGTGTCCGTGTGGTGGAGAAGGTGGAGATACACGAGTTCCTCTCCAAAGGAAGCACGATGTTCCCGCAGTCGATTCGGTGGTGTCGTCCCCGTCTGCGTGACGGGGCGTTGGCTTCTCCTCCGGTGTGGTATGTAGAGATACAGGGTCTTCCGATTAGATGTCGGAGACTTGACACTGTGAGGTCGGTGCTGGGGGAGCTCGGAAAGGTGGAGGCCATCATCCAATCGGGCCTTCGACCTGGTGAGGGTTGGGGATTGATCGCCTCGATCGTGGGCAATGGGTATCAGCTCCCCCCAGTGAAGGTTTTCCAAGTCGGCAGGGCGGTGTTCCACCTCCGCCTCACCCATGTGATGGAGTCGCCTCCTGGGCTGGTGGGGCGGACGCCGGTCGAGATGGTCTTGCCGGAAGTGGGGGGATCTCAGGTGTTGGTTGGGATTCCTCGAGGTATGTCCATGGTGCAGGTGGGCCAGCACAAAATGAGGTGGCAGTTTCGGCAGGCATTTCGACTCCTGCTTTGAATGGTAGTGAAGCAAATATCTCTTCAGATATGGCGGTCGGGTTCTGGCATCCTCGCCTACGCAGGAGTCACCGAGGCTTCGTCCCTTTCAGGGGGCGCTGGGGGGCGGTCGGATGGAGGCTGACTTGCTCGGTTCGGTTGTTCCTCCTTCGGGCACCTCGGTGGTTGATGGTTCTCTTTCGCCTCTTGTAATTCATAATCCTGTGGGGCTGCTTGATGAGGCCAGACCTCTTGATTGCGACGGCTTGCAAGGTAGCGATACGGTTCAGACGGAGCAGCGTATTCTCGTCGCGGAGAAGAAACATAGAGAACGGTGGCTGGCATTGGGTGGGGCGGCAGGAGGGTGCGGACTGACCCGCTCCTGCTATTCACACGCAAGCGACGGAAGCCTGAGGCTAGGCTATGGCTAGAGCGGGAATTGGAGGACAAGGGGGAGAACCACATCTCCAAAGAAGCAACTGATGTAGACTCGTGCTGCCCTCCTCACGGGGGGGTTCACAGTTACGGAGGGGGCATCTCAAAACTGGATAGTTCAACGGCTGACATTCACGTGTGGGTTGCGGAATGTCTTGGGGTATCTATGCCCAGCAAAAACCCTCTGAGTGGGTCCAAATGAAGATCATCTCATGGAATGTGCACGGGTTGGGGGATAGGGAGAAGAGAAGGGCGGTGGGCGAGCTCTTGCGTTCATGGGGTGCAGACGCGGCTTTCTTACAGGAGACAAAGTTGGCGCGGTGGGAGTTAACTTCTTGGAGAACGGATGGGGGCTTAAAGCTATCGGAGTTCAGAGCGGTAGCTTCGGTGGGTAGTGCTAGTGGTTCGATCCTCTCCTCGCGTGGGATGGAGATGTGTTTTCGGCTGCTGAAGAGTATGTGGACTCCAGGTCTATCTCGGTTCTGCTTGACTGCAAGTCGGGGGATGGTAGATTTCTGGTTACCTCGGTGTATGGGGAACCTGGCGGCAGTCGCAACGAGACCCTGTGGGAGGAGTTGCGGACGGCTAGAAGGAGATTCCCGGACACCTCTTGGGTGGTCAGCGGGGATTTCAACGTGACTTTGTTTGCTCGTGATCGCTTGGGTCAACGGGTTGGAAGAGATTCGAGTTCGGATGGTTTTGTAGATTGCGTGAGTTGTTTAGGATTGCAGGCGGTGGATGTTGATAGCAGGAAGTTCACTTGGCGTAGTGCTTTCGCAAGGTCGAGGTTGGACAGATTCTTGGTGTCTGCTGAGGTGTTGGAGAGGTTCCCTCTTGTGGCTAGAGCTCTCCCTAGATCGTGGTTGATCACATGCCCATTTGTTGGGATTCAGGTGGGGCATGATCTCTAGATCGTTGTTCAGGTTCGAGAATTCTTGGCTCTTGGACGACGCTTCAGGGACTTGGTTTCTCAATTTTGGAGCTCCTTGCAAGTGGAGGGCTCAGCAACGCAGAGACTGGCTGGGAAACTAAAGCTGTTGCGGGAAAGACTAATGGTTCACAAAAAGGAGATGAGACGAAGCAGAGCAGAGAGGCACGATGGAGTGGTGGCAGAAATTGCGAGGTTGAATGGCTGGAGGACTCTCGAGCTCTGAGCGGTGAGGAGAGGGTAGTGCTTGCAGCTTCGCATAGAGTGGTGATTGAGGAAGACAGACGTAGGGAGATGGAATGGAGGCAGCGTTTCAGGCAGAAATGGGTAAAATAGGGGGATGCGAACACTAATTTCTTCCAAGCGGTGGCGAGTGGAAGGAGGAGGAGAATTCTGATTCACTTGCTCAGGACAGATGATGCTACAGCACTTGCTGATAGGGAGATGGGAGGGTGCTGGTGGAGCACTTTCAGAGCTTCAACAGGCGTCTGCCATCGACAGGGGCTACTTGGTCCGGGAGGGGTTCTAGGCGTCTGACCGATGAACAGTGACTGGCACTTGCGGCGGAGTTTACAAGAGTGGAGGTCCATGAGGCCGTCTTTGATCTCAATGATGACTTCCCGGACTGTTTCTTTAGAAAGTTTTGGGATATTTTGGAAGGCGATGGCATGGCCATGTTGAATGAGTTTAGGGGGGCGAACAGGGGACTGGAGAAGCTTAACAAAGCGTTGCTTTTCTTGCTGTCGAAGAGGGAAGGGGTAATAAGGGTGGAGGATTTTCGTCCCATCACCTTGTCGAACGTGGTTTACCTCATTTTGGCCAAGGTGTTGGCCAATCGTCTTCGTGTTGTGCTGTATGACCTTGTCCTTCCGATGCAGTCCGCTTTTATTCCTGGACGCCAGCTTCTGGATGGTGTGGTTATGGTGTCAGAGATGGCTACTGACTGGAAGAGAAGAGGGACCACGGGCTTTCTCTAGAAGGTTGATTTTTCAAAGGCGTATGACAGTGTGTTGGAGGTTCATTTGGGCCTCCTTGGTGCGGAGAGGCTTCCCATATATCTGGATAGACTGGATGAAGAGATGCGTCACTACCGCTGCGTTGTTGATTTTGGTGAATGGGAAACAGGAGGGCGATTTCTTCCAGCCACAAAGAGGTGTGCGACAGGGGTGTCCTCTGGTCCCTATGTTGTTCGTCGTGACGGTAGATGCTTTGGCGGCTATGGCCAAGGTAGCAGAGGTGGGTGGTTTCTTCAGAGGGTTCTCCAGAGACGGTTTTTATGTGCCTCTCCTGCAATATGCGGATGATACCTTATCTTTGTGGAGGGTGGAGTGGAGGAATGCAGGGTGGTGAAAGTGGTGCTTGATATCTTTGGCGATCTCTCGGGTCTAAGGGCGAATGGTGCAAAATCGACGTTCGTGCCCTTTAACCTGTCGGTTACAGACTCGACGACTTGCAGTGTTGTTCTTGATACACCGTTGAAGTCCTTGCCTATCTCCTACTTGGGTTTGCCTCTTCTGACGTGGAGGTTGCGTCAGGTCGACTGGTCGCCTCTGGTGGAGAAGTTGGAGAAGAAGCTCTCGGGGTGGAAGGCGGCTTTCTTGTCTAATGGCGATCGCCTGTTTCTGACTAGGGTCGTTCTCTCTGCCATCACGGTTTTCTTCATGTCTACGAGGGCCTTGTCGGTAGGGGTTCGGTCCAAGCTGGAGTCTCTGATGCGTCGATTTTTCTGGTCATCATCGCATGGAGACGGGGGCATAGCATTGGTTGATAGGTCGTCGGTTTTTACGCCTATCAGAGAGGGTGGCTTGGGTGTTTTGAAGCTGGGAGTTATGAATAAAGCATTACTGGCAAAGTGGGTGCTAAAGATTTGGGGTCCTAGAGCGGATCTGTGCTCCAATCTCATTAGGTCGATCTATGGTGATTCTTCTAGTCTGGCGGTCCAAGCGGTAGGAGGGGGTTCACAACTACATTCTGGAGAGGGGTTTGCTCGGTCTTGCCGGATTTATCGAGTCACTTGCGGCCTATACTTGGTGATGGTCACAATTTTCGATTCTGGAGGGACGATTGGACAGATGGGGGTGCTCTCTGCAATCTATATCCGATGTTATTTGCGCTGGCTTCAAACAAGAATATCAGTGTGGCCGAGGTGTGGGCGAACGGGTCGTGCTCTCCTACCTTTGTGGCGGAATTGTCGGATCAGAGAGTGGGATGATTTTATGAGTCTGTCTGATCGGTTGTCCAACCGGGTGGGTCTACCGAAGGGGCGAGACTCATCGGGTTGGCATGATGGATCCTTCTCGGTTCGAAAGGCCTATGGACCTTTGACTGCCCAACCTCCCAATGTGGAATCCGTGATCTCGAGGGACTGCGGTATGATCTGGTCTTGGCGGATCCCTTAATGGATGAAGGTTTTTCTCTGCCTTCTGAGGAGGGAGCGGGTGTTGACGGCAGCTAGAAGAGCAAGGCTCTTCCCTGGAGCTGTGGAGGTGTGTTGTAGATGTGGCGAATCACAGGAGGATGTGAACCACTTATTTTTTGAATGCCCTGGATCGGTTGATGTATGGCAAAGAGCTGTAACCACAGGTCTAGATTGGAGTAACAATGACAGCTTCTAGGACTCTTGCAAGAGATGGGGAGGCTCAGAGAATGGGAGATTAAAGATTTGTGTGACAATCTGGTGCATTTATTTGGGCGGAAATAGCGTGATTTTTTAGGGTGCGAGATTCTATTCCGAAAATGTACTTGGGCATGCCGAAGCCCTCCTGGAATCCTGACGGGTGTAATTATTTAATTTATTATTAATATATTTTTTGGATGGTCCTCTAAAGGTGGCTCATCCCACCGTTTCTAAAAAAATTGATTTTAAGTGGTATAATATGTATATCAGCGTGTACACCATTAGGGTTTCCATTCATTTTTCTCTAATAGAAGGATGCTCCCCTCACCCCCAAATAACTTCTTTGTCTTCTTTTTTAATGTTCTAGGGTCCCATGGGTGGAGAAGTGGTCAAAGTGGTTTCTTCATAGGAATATTTTAATACATTGAAAAGGTTCTTGCAATCTACCTAAGAGGGCACATGCACCCAAGGTGGACTTCAGGCTTATCGTCCTTTCCATCGTTATCCAAAAAAACGAGGAAATCTAATGTGGGAAACATTTCTCCACAACGAATTGCTTTCGTCAAAGGGAATAACTCATATGGATGGTTTTTTTATAAGCCGAACGATGATCACCAGCTATGGGTGCCATCCAAACAATAATCATTTAACAAGGAAAAACTACAATTACAAAGAGTACAACTCCTTTTACAACACCGATATAAAGATCCCTGTGACTAGGGGTGCACATGGATCGGATAAAATCCGTAATCCGATCCAATCCGTTGTCATTGGATTGGATCGGTTTGGATTTATAAGTTTAATGGATCGGATCGGATTGGAATTTTATAAATCCATTCATTCATGGATTGGATCGGATTATTGTCAAAATCCAATCCGATCCAATCCGTTAATCCGTTAATAAATAATAATACATACTACTTTATTTATTCTCAATAAAGCATATTATATATTACATTTTATTTGAAAGCTATATGTAAATATCCAAGCTAGTCTCGTTATAACTTAAACCTATTCCAATTCAAGTTTTACTACGCACAACTTGCTGGAAAACCCCTTATCTCACCCTACTAGTTGGTTTAGAAAAAAGTAATACCTACCCGCAATGTCCTTTTGGCCCTTCCAATTTTTCAAACGAAACAAACTTCTAAAACTAATAATACATAAACCTAAATCCACTCGAGACCCATTACAAACAAAACACTCACCTACGCCATACAAATCCCCACCCTCAGGTACACACATATCTCCACCGGATGTTGTCCTTGTCCTGGTTGTGCGCATGCGCAACCAGGTCTTCCTTGTGTATGTGTAGTTATCTAGTTAGTTCCTATTTGATATATACAAACTTGCAATTTTATTCAAAGTCATATAATTCTTTTATGATTTCTAAGGATTACAAGTATGTTATTTTTATTTAGTTATACAATGTCGGTTGTAATAAATTCATAACAAGCATATATATTTTTGCTTTTCAAAAAAAAGTCAAATTGCTTTCCAAAAATTAACTATTCTTTTCTTTACATTTATACATAATCTCAAATTTAGAACCATGATTCGAACGTCGAGTTCGACTATGCTACAAACTTAATCATAGATTAGGTGAGCATTAAAAATCCGAACCAATCCGATCCAATCCGTAATCCGGTGGATTGGATTGGATTGGATTTGCATGTTTAATGGATTGGATTGGACTGAAAAAATCAAAAATCCGGTATGTGTGGATTGGACACGGATTAAGCCAAAATCCGATCCAATCCGATCCATGTGCACCCCTACCTGTGACACATAACACTATCGATGCTATGGACCGCATTCTCCGCATAATACACGTCACCTCTGGAAACGATCGCCTTCATCTCCATCCATATCGCCTACAAAATGGCGAGCAACTTACTCCATGTACTGTTCCAGAGTAGCTCTTTCAAAATGCAGTGAACATACTCGGGATCACCATTTGATCCCCATCGATCTCTGATCTCTTTCACCTACCTTTCTCGAATAGATGCTCTCACAAAATGTAGTAGACATACTCGGGATCACCGTTTGATTCCATTGATCTACAACTCAAGGCACTGCATTGGTAAAAAAAGAATAGGTGGTCCACTTCCTCTTTTCCTTCATTGCACACCAAGCACGTCGTGTCCAAATTCACACAGTAATTGCTTCTTTGCTCCATGGCAACTAGTCTCCCCTCTTACCAACTAAGTATACAACCTTATATATCTTCCAGAGAGGCACCTCTCAGAAAATCTTCGTAGTATCGCCACACAAACATCCATCCAACTTAGCAGCTTTAATATCAACTTGACCAACAACACCTCATTAAAGCCTCGTTGAAGTGTCTTAACTTCAACAGTCCCCAGTCTACTTTCTCTCTTAGGTATGCAACCCTTTTCCCACTTAACTAAACATATGCCCCGTGTACTATCACAAGCCCTTCTCCAAAGGTTTCTTCCCATAATCTACTTGTATGCATTCAATCCACTTCTCCATCTTCGTAGACAATTTGAGGACTGACATGGAAAATAAACAAAAGGGCAGAGAGAATTGACCCCAACATAACCAGACGACCTCCTATAAGGAGCAGCTTCAATCACCAACCTGCGAACTTCATGATATCCTACTACACCATTATTATGCCCATCATGATTTCCTTGGGGCAAACCCCTTGAAAGTGTTTTTCTGTTGATGTCACCGGGTACTTCAGGTTGTTAATCCACATGCCTTTTACCAACAATCTCTCAATAGTGATCATCTTTTGCGATGTTGCCAAGTGAAAGATCAGGTGCTCGTGTCTACATCCGCCAACCACATCTTATTGAATCTCGTCTTCCAATAGATCTCTCCTGAGAACCTCCTAAACCACAACTAATCCACCCCTCCTTGTCTCCACCTCCTATGGCATCAACAACCTCTTGTAACCCACCATGTTCAATTGTTCAACCTTCTGTTGGGTCAATCGCGTCATCAGATCCCTAGTGTAGCTCAAACCCTTCCCAAAATCAACCAGGAAGAATCTCGAAAATCTATACATCGTCACCAAGGCCATGGTAGTCGTGTCCTCTGTATGGAGTCTATGGGCTCCTTTTCATTGCACCTTCAGCTGTTATTTTAACCCACCTAAATATACAAGCGTACTTAAACTAGGAATACGTTACATGTCACATCTTCATTCAACGTCCACACCAACAACATATGATTTGAGAATGGTCATAGCTTTAGTGAGACGAAGGATGAAGGGATCTCGATGAGGAGTTCCACCACGTGAATCGGTAGTCCTATATCGAGCAATAACCAACCCAAGCTCACGCATCACCTTGATAAAGTCCCCGATCTCAGCTTCCCAATCCGACCACATGTCAAGACTGGCATTCAAATTCAATGTCATATAGAAATACCGACAAAATAAATAAGGTGCAACATTGGCCTCCTCCGGCTCCCCTACCATCTCAATTCCTCCTACAATTTTCCCCCACTTTCCCTTGTCCATCAAGTCATACACCCTAATGATCCAAAATACTAAGTCGCGTGCCTTCCTCAATAGTGGCACTGACAACCAAGGTAGAAAATATCGTGATATATCAACAATATATCGTCGATACATCGGTATCGACATGGGACCGATATCGATCGATATATCAGCGATATACTTCTTTTCGGGTCCTTCCTTCACAAAAGTATCTCCATATAGGCGATATATCATTGAAATATCATATCGACACCATATCAATATTGTGTTGATATCGTCATTTCCTTCCTTGTAGACAACACACAACTCCTTTCTTAGGATCCAATAAAATTGAAAGATTATCCCTCTACCTCACAAGCTACCCAAACTAACCAACCATCCTCTTCTCCAACTCCCCTCCTTGGGCCCTAAGCCCTTCCTCCTACCTCTAAACCTACGTGCTAGAAGTTATCAGCTTCATAGTGTAGCTCAAAGCCTTCCTAAAATCAATTAGGAAGAACCTCAAAAATCTATACAACGTCACCAAGGCCATGGTAGTCGTGTCCTCCATATGGAGTCTATGAACCCCTTTTCACTACTCCAATTGTTATTCAAACCCACCTAAGCATAAAAGCGTACTTAAACTAGGAATATGTCAGAAGTCTCGCATCCTCATTCAACGTCCACACCAACAACATATGACTTGAGAATGCTCACAGCTTCAGTGAGACGAAGGATGAAGGGATCTCAATGAGGAGTTCCACTACGTGAATCGGTGGTCCTATATCGAGCAATCCACTAACCCAAGCGCATGCATCACCTTGATAAGTCCACCATCTCAGCTTCCAAATCGGACTACATGTCAAGAATAGCCTCCAAGTTCAATGTCATATTGAAATCCCCACAAAATAAATAATGTGCAACATTGGCCTCCCCTACCATCTCAATTCCTCCCACAGCTTCCCCCGCCTTCCCTTGTCCATCAAGTCATACACCCTAATGATCCAAAATATTAAGTCTCATGCCTTCCTCAATAAGCATTGACAACACACAACTCCTTTCTTAGGATCCAATCAAATTGAAAAGATTATCCCTCCACCTCACAAGCTACCCAAATTGCCCAACCATCCTCTTCTTCGACTCCCCTCCTTGGGCCACTAGCCCCTCCTACCTCTAAACATGTGTACCAGACGTTATCATTTATGTTTCTTATAACTGGACCAACTATGTTCCCCAATCCAAGATATATATCTCTTCTTCTATTAATACCCTTATATTCCTACAGTATTACAATGTAAACCTTCGTGTCCTGATCACCCACCACCCCCATGCTGATGTCAACTTCAAACTGTCACGTGAATTCAACTACATTATCGACCTCCATCTAATCCCCAAAAAACTCCTTACATCCATCCAGTTTGGCACCTCCCATTGTCATCGATGGTTCCTTGCTAAATGCTAACTCATCCACTCTCCCCCACCTCACCATAGCATGTGAAGGGAAAGTACTTGCTTATTTCCCCACCAGTCACCCAATGCCAACCCCTCATGCATCGATCCTACCCATTAACCCCTCACTTCCTAAAAAAATCAAGCCATGCACAAACTATATGCAAATACTATAGTCGCATCATCACCTTCCTCATTATTTTTTTGGGGTGCCGGAACCCCTCCACCATTGCCAACTATCCCCTAACTCTCAAAGCTCCCCTACATACTCCTTCAAGCGAACACCCCCCACCTTCATCCTGCAGTCACCGCCACAAATAAAGAGGTGCACCCATGAGGGTGTCAAAAGACCTCATTACAAACCTCAAGGAACACCCTCATAGCAACATCGCTCCTCACTTGAACATATGACTTCAAAGGTTGCACCTATGGAAGGATTCAACCGACATGACCCATGGAGATCAAATCCAAAGTCGAATCGGCCCCCTAAAGTCTCATGCTATCATGGCATGAATTAGGGAGGTCCTTGCACACAGAAGAATTGCTCTCTCATTACCCCAAAGCAATCGCGACTTTAGATCCATTGCTTGCTCGATGAAGAGAGAGAAAGCAATCAGATCCCACTTGTACTTGACCTCCCATAGAATCCAACTGGGTGCTCTATAATATGGTTCCTCAACTTTTGATCACATGAAATGCACAACCTCCCCACATGGGATGCCTTCTTCAACTTTTCACCAAATGGAGGTTTCTAGGTCAAGGTCCCCCCTCCTTCCTTGCAGTTCAGCAGGGCCTTAGGAGCCGAATCATTGACCTCGAATCTCATTATCATCATACATTAACTAATCCGTGAGGACAACACCCTCGAAAGAATTGCCCCATTGAAGCCCTCTTACATCGACAAACTAACACCCATTATTTCGCCCTCCCGGTTGATCCAGGAACATGCCCCTAAAGCTCGATCACCACACCGCAGAGCACCACCTTCCCTTTCAAAATCACCAAAGCTCAACCTCTACCAGTAACTCGCTTCCCACTTCCATCTTGATCACTAGCATGGTCGTTAGATGTGTTGTTGTTGACCCGATAAATCGAGCCATCATCTCGAGCACTTGCAGCACCTCCAGCCAAGAGGCATGCATTGAAGATACAACACCAAACAACTTGGTCACCCCCATTAGGAGGCCCATCCTCCTCCAATTAATTAGTCGCCCGCAGAGGGTGACGACCTTCGCATTTTACAAACAATCATGTGCTATGCCAAACTGATATTCCTCAATAGTAAAATCACCAACATCATCAATGACAAATTGAAGGCCCTTCGCAACTCAGCAAAAAAGTTTTGAAGGCTCTCTTGAGCCTTCCTCGATAGCAGATGGGCACTAATCTCTTCACTGTCATGCATGTACTAAGGAAATTAATGTGCACCCAACACCCTCCACCATGACGTTAGGGGAGCTCCTCTATATACGCCTAACACGAGACCATGTGATTTCCAACTCCCCTACTCTACAAGATGTGGATCGTGCTTAGATATTCCCTTGCTTAGTGTCGTCTCTCTCTCTCTCTCGATAATGGAAGCATGCAACCTCCCACACAGTCATGCACTCTCACCTCCATATCTCAACCTCTAATAAAACAATAATCTTCTATGTCTTTGTAATGGATTTGGAGGCATCCTTCAATAAACGTGGAACCAATATTTTTCTATAAAAGGTTAACTTTAGTAATGCATGTAACATCATTGACAAGCTTTCTATAGATGTCACTAAAAAAGCTTTTTGGAGCAATGTGTAGTTGGATGGAGCAGCTAGTCATGTTGTTTTCTTCTCAATGTTTGCAATGGTGTATCAGACCGTAGGAGTGGTAGTCGATGATTTGGTTGTGAGCACAACTATTGATTGTGAGGTCAGCTTAGTGACAGAAGAGAGTAGTCCACCAACAATATTCCCTTTCCAAATTCCTACAATGTGTTGTTCTTTTCATTAAGATAGGTTTGATAGAGCTAAAAGCTTCGAAACTTTTGGATTCGTCGTAGCTCTCATCATCAATCACAGAGAGTCCATTTTCCCCCTTCAAAGTTCAACCTTGACAATTAACTAGCGACAGGATGTGAACAGAGTCTACATATTCCATAAGGAGGCTTTTATCTACCTAGGGCTCTTGACGCTTAGATCATCACCAAAAGTCACGGACTGAACGACCAAACTGGAGAGCTCTATTGGGGTCTTGCAATGTTAAGCTTCCAAACACTTGTCGCCCAACGACAGCCATATGATTTGTTGAAAAACCCAATTCAATGGTCTATTGGTAGTGCAGTGTGGCTACCACCCAAAAGACCAGGGTTCAAATCTTGAGGTGGGCACATGTGCGTGTTTTCCCCTCTTGTTTCAAAAAATATATGATTTGTTAAACTGATGGTCGTATGATTTGTTAAACTCAATTTATTTTCTTTTTTTTTTGAAGCTCTCCATTTTGGTCGTGACAAATACAACATAACCTATGATTTATTGCTAATAATCCTGCAGTTTGGTCGTATGATGGTCGTATGATTTATTTTCTTTCTAGAATGCAAGTTATGGGCAATGGAACCTACATGTGACAAATACAACAAATCCATTCTTGGGTGGACGACATAACCTATGTTGGATTGTCTTCGACCTTGACCAACCACTCCAACAATGGGCCGAAAGCCCATTAATTGTACACTCTTTAAGAATGTTGACCTACAGTTAACGTCTCCTCTTCCTCTCTTCATCGGTAACACCTGATGTTGGCATCCGACTAACTCAACCTCAATTGATCCACCTCCAAACAAGATCTGGCCAAGGATAAACCATAGATAATAAATACAAATAAATACTTAATATATGGCAAATAGCATTATATGAATAAATATTTAAAATATGAAACATAGGTAATCGAATTCCCCACTTTGTATAATATACATAAATACTATCATATAAATATTATCATAAAAATAATGAAAAGTTGCGGAAAGACAGATAAAGATAGGTTTAATATATATAATCTACAAGTATTAATGTTTAATTCATTATTTTAATACATAAGTACACCCCCTTTATATTTTATTCATTTAGGGCACGATTTAAGGTCGTAAATATATTTTTTAGCTTTTTTAGAATTTATTTATAGGTATAAAAAATATATGTGTACAATATAGGCATTTTATAACAATAAATTTAGGTATTGTTTTTATTTAAATGTGGGAAAAGGCTTTGTTGTTGTTGTACTTTTTTAGCTCTTTTATTTTGTATTTTATTTTATTTACAAAATAGAAAATATGTAGAATAATTAAAAATACAAATCACAAAGAAATTGCAATAAGTACGTATATATAAGTAGATGAGCATAGTTGTACGTGTACCATATAGGCCCCAGAACCAACATGTTATCGTACTTGGATAACATTATACGATGCTAGTTGTTTCCTAGATCTTACTCCTTAGATTAACAACTATATATCAACTTATATGATCTAACTCTTTACATCATTAATTGTATGATATCCAATGTAGTCATGGTCAAGGTTCGAGATATCGTAATATATCGACGATATATTGCCGATGCATCGATATCGACATGGGACCAATATATCGAGCGATATGGTGATATATGCCCCTGAAAAGGTCTTTCCTTCACAAATGGCCGTTGATATGGACGATATTTCCGCGATATATCATCGAAATATCGTATCGACATGGGACCGATATAAAGTCCGACATCGATATTTTAAAACCTTGGTCATGTTAATAACCTTATTTGTACAAAGGGATCAAATCAATAATGCAAACAAAGAGTCATTTTGTTTCAGATATGGAATGATATAAGTGCAATAACAATTATCGATAAATGACTCGCTAGGGACTTACATGTCTAACATTCTCCAACTAGCCCTTAGATACATTATAGAACCTCTACATGAGCACATCCTCATGTGCTTGGTCATTTTGAATTTTCAGTCAAATATCTTGGACAAGTTATGTTACAAACTTGCATACTTTAAGGAAACAGTCATTGCATCTAATATAATTTTCGCATAAAATGCAGCCGACTCCACTTCGTTGAAACGTCCGTAAAAATATGCTTCTTGATAATTGATGTGCTCTAATTATGGGAGACTGTAATGTGTAAACCTCAGTCCTTAATATTCAGGTAAAGAAATGTGAGAACTATAGCAAAGATAGTGTTGGAAGGAGAGGAAATGGCAGAGTTTTTATTCTCGTGTAATGGTCGGTTTACAAAAGAATGCCTTAGGTAACAGTTCTCCAAGGATTGCAGATCTAAGGATAAATTGAGTTACTACCAAAGGTACACCTGGGTAGAGCGCACAAGATCCTGTTGAGGCATAACAAGGTATACCTTGGAGAAATGGGGAGTGCAACCCTTATGAGAACAGTCTCTGATATCCAACCAGCTTATCATGAGCTTCTTGACCTCTTGGGGTTGATAGAGGCTTTGGGCTCTCCTCGAAAAAAGTGGATTATTTGATGTGGGCAGATAATCCCTATTATGAAACCCAAATCTATAGAGCACTGTGAATCTCCACCACATATAGACCTTTTCATGCTCTGTGAATATTGATTGAAAACAAAAGGTTAAAGATTCCTCTGAAGATCAAGGTTCTGGTGTGGTTTTTTTAATATCAATTGGCTGCAACCAAGACCTGGAAAAAGAAATGGGTGCACAATGAGGACATGAATTGCTGATCTGTGGCTCAGGTTATGAAGACATTGAGCATGTTTTATTTCTACGCACCTCATCAAAGTCAATATAAGAGGACAAAGCTGTTTTGTGTGGTTGTGCAGTACTCTTGGCAAAAAAAAAATTGCATCTACATCAAGGGTGGCAGGAAAATAGGTGACTTTTGTTTTATCGGCGTGGTGTAAAGAAGGCTAAGTCATTTGCCATCCTGTTGTTGACTTGGATGCCATGAAATGCCGGAGTTATAAGAGACAATAGGCCTTGCTATGAAAATGATTTGCACTCGAATATGAATTGGTTGCCTGAATGGACAGCAGGTTGGGGGAATCAATTTTGTTGCTGGGACATCATGGGATAGGGAATTTATTTTGTTTTGCAGGATGCCTGATACATGCTTGTAGTGCATTCTTGGTTATTAACTGAATTAAATGACTAGTAATCGTCTTGTGGCTTTAAACAACTATTACCTCCAAAAGGTGTCGCCACTCTGACTTTTATTTCTTATATATGTTCAAATCTAGCAGCATCACCCTCTAATCATCAATGTCCCCATGTCGACCCAATATTTCCCTCACGTTCCCAATTCCTCGCTCTTTTGGTTTTAATCAAATCTGATTTTATCATCACAATTTAATTTAAGATCCATTGTTATTATTTAAGAAATATTTCTTAACAGACTACAACATATAGAGTACAATACAATACTGACTAGACAACATAGGGCATTTCTCTTCTTCTTTTTTTGAAGCCAAGAAAGGGGGAGACGCTCAATGGCGTTCACCCCTGGTATTTATTGAAGGAGAGCAAGAAAGAAGTACAAGAAGATGCACTAAGCGCTCCAGGAGCTTAACAAGCCTGACACCTGCAATTTTACATTTTCCAAATAAAATCTCTGACCCGAGAACAGTAGTGCGTTCCTGGCTAGCCAGATGGCCCAAATCGTAGCCAGCGGCGCAACAAGTCCCTCCTCGCCCGCTGGCCCGCCGCCGCTAGATCACCGTAAAATGTCCCAACGTCCGAAGTGTCGATCCAACGCAGGGACGGGTCGTCCCAAAGGGGCACCACCCCCCGACAAGAGAAGAAAAGATACTTGGTCGTCTCAATCTCCGCGTCGCAAATAGGGCATCTGTACGAGACTACCCCCAGAAGCCTGGCACATATGTCCCGCGTCATCAGCCTCTTTCTTCTGAACAACCATAGAAAGAACCCGATCCTCTCAGGAAGACCCATTCCCCAGAGGAAGGCACAGTCCCTCACCAAAGCCGTTGAGGGGGAGGGCGGGGGTCTGGAGATCGCTAAGTATGCCTTACGGACCGCGAAATCATTTTCTCGCCAAACCCAATGATCACGCCCCAACGAAGGACCCGCATGTCCCTCAGCACGTCCAGCAAGCGCATGAACTCCTCCAGTCGCTGATCCGAGAAGTTCGAGCGGAACAGCGACATCCAGTTTCCATCGGCCCAGCACGAGCCCATTCGCGCATCCGGATCCTCCGCGAGAGCAAAGAGGCGAGGGAAGCGAGAAGCAAGATCTCCCCCATCCGTCCAATTATCCCGCCAAAAAGCAAAGCTCTCGCCATTCCCCAGCACCGGTCTAAAGAGCTCCTGGAAGTTGCGCGTAACCTCGAGGATACCTCTCCAGAAGTGAGAGGGCCTCGCCTGCCCCCCCCCCCAAAGTGGTCGCCGGCGCCGCACCACCAAGCGAGTAAATCTGTCGAACGAGCATGGTGCAGAGGTCCTCTCTATCACCCCAGATCCTCGCCACCCACTTCAACAAGAGCGCCCCGTTTAGTGTACCCAAACGGCGCACCCCGAGCCCGCCATCACACTTCTGCCTTGTGATGTCCTCCCAGTTGACCAGATGCATACCAGACTGCCTCTGGCCGCTCTTGCACCATAGAAATCTCCGCATCAGCCCCTCAAGCCTCATCCTAATTCCAACCAGAAGCAACCTCGTGGAGGAGTAGTAAACAGGCATCGCGGACAGCACAGCCTTCAGGAGAACCAACCTGCCGCCCTTCGAAAGGAGCGTCGCCTTCCAACCCGCCAGCCTCCCTTCAACCTTCTCCACCAAGGGAAGCCAGTCAGACATCCTCGATCTCCCCGTGGAAAGCGGGAGCCCAAAGTAATGTATCGGGAGGCCAGCCCGCGGCGTTCGCAACGCCGAGCAGCACAGGACTACCTCTTTGTCACTGAAAGAGAAAGGCACAAACTTTGATTTACCAACATTCTGCCTCAGCCATGCTCCTACATTGCATCCAACACTGTGTTGCATGAGAAACAACGTACATTGAGGTTGATTGACATATTATTTGCAATGTTGTTGTTGAATTACTCCTAGAGTAACCCTCTATATTCAATACAAATCTGGCATGTTGCGTTGGAGTAACCCTGCAATCAAACAGAAGGAAATATAGGTACCCCCTCTGAGCTTCAACTTCTATACTCACCAAAAGAAAGCATTGGCTTTCAATCTGACAAGCTATGCATGATTGAAATCTATGCTCAATCTTGACAGGAAATGTGATTAGTTATTTTATTTCGTATACCTCTCGCATGTTTTCTTATTTTTACTTGGACTCTATTGCAATTTAAATTGTAGAACCCTTCTCCTATAAATGAAGGGTTCAAGTTTCAGCATTGAATAAGCAAATCATTTTTTTCCGACAATTCCAAAGTCCCTTTCACCCGTGCTCACTACAATCAAGGCATTTTGATGCGAAAATGCAGAAAGTATTTATTTTGAGTACTCAAGATAGCATATATGCATGCAATTATATAGTTCTATGACTCAATTGTAGTTATTTAGAGAAAAAATAGTGATTATCTAAGGTAAAATTTGACAACTTTTACTTAAAATGCATATACAAGGATGGCTACCAATCATCATCATCCTCTCATCCCACTTTAGAAAGACTAAAAAGGTGTTTTTTCTTTGGTGAGTTAGACATGAAAAATATCGACGGGAATCAAAATCTTATCTTTATAATTTGGAGCTAAATAAGACCCCATGTAGATCAGAACAGAGATGGATATGAGACAAGTCTGACAGACCATAAACCATACATAGCGCAAAAAATGAAATCATTCTATCTTCTCTTGAACCACATGGTTAGCATTATTTCCAAAAATGAGAATCCTCCATGTCGAAGAGATCACTACATCAACTAACCAGAATATCCCCAAACCTTCCCATTCAGTTCACAAAACAAAACTTTGTCAGCTTTCCCCCTTTACATGTATGGGCATTTATACCTTCCAACTTCGTCTCCTGTAGAAGCATTATGTCCGAACCACTGCGATAACAAGCGACCCACCGTCACCCTCTTCTCAAGGTCTCGTATGCCCATCACTTTCCATGTTATAGTCTTCATTTAGATCCTAGAGACGAGCCATCTGCAAAATACACCTCAATCTTCTTTACAACCCATTTGCACATAATCTCGTCATCCATCTCTTCTCATGCCACCTAGATTAACCCCATAAAGGGTTTAACCTCCCGAGTTTATCTGAATGAGGACCCTCCAGAACTACCTCAATCATTTTCATTGCATCCAGGCTGGAGCATCTTCTCTGCATCTATCAATAAGTATCCATCTTGAAGCTCTGTGCAAATCAGAAACCAAAGGGGGAGGGACATGGGAGCCCAACAACACATATCTCCTAACCCATGCGCAAAAGGTGCGACAACCCTTGAAGAAATTCACCATTGGGGCACATCAGCTATCGTCACCCCTAGGAAGGATGAGCCCGCTAAGACTCATTTGCAATACATGAACCTCTTACGATGTGAAGCCCGCTCCCGCGGATCTGAGATACCTGTTTACATATCATTCGTATTATATGGACGAAAGATCCGGTTCATCATATCCATGAATGTTGCAGGTGCATTGGTGAGCCCAAACGGCATCACCACAAAATCGTAGTGTCCATAACGAGTCCTGAAAGCGGTCTTCGAAATATCAGATTCTCGAATCCTCAGTTGATGGTAGCCTGAACGAAGATCGATCTTCGAGAAAACCGAAGATCCCTGGAGTTGGTCGAACAAATCATCGATGCGCGACAAAGGATAACGGTTCTTCACCGTTCTCTTGTTCAGCAGCTCGGATCCGGGTACCCGTTTTACGAAACATTCGTATTATTATATTCGCATATGATCGCACAAAGTATAGAAAATCGGGGAATTTATTTCAGATCGAAAAAAATGCTAGATCATTAAGATAATATAAATATCTAGGATCCAAACAATATTTCCAAAAAATGTGAAGAGGCGCCATTCCCATCTGATTTCAAATGTGTAGAAAACACATGTATGGCAGCAAGAAGGAGGGGAATTGTACATTATTAGATTTTCTCTAATTTAGAGATGATTTCACATGCAAGAAGGGTTTCAAAGGTTGCTCCAGCTGAAGAAAAGATTGATGGCCAGTAGTCTGAAATGGAGAAGAACTGTAGGAGGGCCTAGGACTGTTTTTAGCACAAAGATATATGTCATTTCCCCCCCCCCCCAAATTTCTATTTTTCTGTGCTAAAAATTGTGGCTAATTAATGGATTGAACTTAGGTTAATTTGTATGCTAAATCCAAATTTTTATCCTCAAAATTTTAAGAAATCAAGAGCATATATAATAATTGTAAAGTTTTGATGAATTTCATGTAAAACTTCACATTCTCATCTAATTTTATAGGCAGTTTAAGGGATTGAATCATGCATGGAAGGCAGCAAGAAGAGGGGGAAAGATTGTACCTTTGATCCTCTAAGTTTGGAGGGTATTTGTGGCTTTATCTAATATACAACGATAGCTAGAATACCTGATGGACAGCAACACAAAAAGGGAAAAATGAAAATGTTTTTAAGTACAAGGTATGTGCATGATTCAATTGTCAATAATACAAACAGACTTAAATAGATGTGCCTAAAGATGCATTTTCTTATGAAATCCTAAGAAGGATGAAGTAATTCATAAATAAAGAATCTATTATAAGTAACCGAGCCTCCAAAATTCCTTCAAAAAAACTCAACCTCAAAACTGGATGACTTACCTTTATAATTGAAAGCAATGACTCCCTATTAATCAACTGCATATTCTTTACATCAAGGACATATTCAATTACTATTTTCATTGATAAAGAGAGTCCTAAAGTCGATCATAAAATACTTTGATGCACCTGTGGCTAAAAATGCATTATTTTTTGATGAAAACCTAATAAGGATGATTTCAATGCTTTTATATTTTGAACAGAATTCATATCAAAATAATGTCATGTCCCCCAACAGATGAGTTGTAGATAACAGCTCGAGATTATGACCTGTTCTAAACATAACAAGCATTAGATCACTCACACCAACCAAGAATTCCAACTGCTAACATGGAGCTTCATAGAGTGATTGTTATGAACTTGCTCGAAGAGATGGTCATGTGCCACTAACCTCCATATATTTGGTCTAAGGTGGAAAACAATATTGTATCTATGAATAATGCAATATAATATCACAATTTGTTTGCATGGGTAGAGGCTCCTATAAGATTATATGCCCCTAAGGATCTATCCATATAGCTTTTACAGTTGCTTGAGTCAGGGCTCTATACTCATATTCTACATGATATAAGGCTACAATTGTCAGCTTCTTATTGCGCAATGTAATGAGGTTTCATCTAGAGTATAAACTAAAATTTGTCATGGGTTTCTTGTCTACAGGATAACCTACATAATATACATATGCACAAATGGTGAAACCCAGAGATTCCTTGCTGAGGAAGAGATGATCCTTTCCTAATGCAATCATAATGTATATGCGTAGCATTATAACAACATCCTAGAGTGGCCCAGGAACTAACCTACTTTGCTGCCTACACGAGCAATGTCTATGCGATTCACAGTGATATGTAATAGCTTTCCGAGAACCCCTTTATATTATATAGCATTGACATTTTCTGAGAATTAATCTTTTAAAATATTAAAAACTCTTCTCTCCAAGTCAACAAATGATTTCTCAAGATCTTTATGAATAAGAAATCATCAATCAATTGATCATTATGTATAGTCTACTATTCATACAATCTATTATATATAGGATGTTATGGCAAATGATCAGAAAACACTCCTCTTTTGATGTCTCAACTGGAACCGGTACAATTGAGACATGATTCTTGTATAGGTACCATATAAAACAAAATGATAAAGACTAGTTAGATCCATGTCCAAAGCATAGATGGTAATCTTATGATTTTAGAAATAATAACATGTGACATCAAAGACCGATCATCTTCATAAATTAATCTTTTGGGTATACTCTAATGTGATCTTTAGCGAACATGATACTACGAATGATGTGTAAATGGGTATCCCAGATCTGCGGGAGCGGGCTTCACATATGACATCTGCATCCCCAAAGACAAATACTAACACAACAAAGGTATTGCAAATGAGGTATCGACGACCTCAACTAGATATGGATTTCCCAGTATGATCTAACTGAAGTATGATCTAACTGAAGCTCAGCGACTCGACTAGATATGGATGTCCCAGTGTGATGAATAGTAAAACTCAAACAATTTTTCATTCAAATCAGCTACTTACACAGCCATGTCCTTCACAAAAGCTCGGACAGGCTCGCAAATGCAAAGCCTCACGGACTTGCCATAAGCAGATTTACGAGCCTGTATATATCTCTGGACATTCTTGAGCATACATCCAATCTCTTAATCCAAAAACCTCATCAATATAATTATATAATCTTCAAAATTCCACTACCTATCACCAAAGGCTAAAGCCTCTCCATATGTCAACATCTACTCCAGGCACTCCAAAGGTTCCTTTCACCAGTCAATCACATTTAACTATGGGATTTTTACCCGACAGACCCTATAAACTTTGCCAATTACCTCCACGACCTTTGAAACAACCTAATTCCCCCCTTGGCCTTGTAAACTTGCCAACTCTTACCCCATGAACCCTCCGATTAATCTGTTTGAAGCCCGTGAGGGTTCTTGATGTAATTTACAGGGTCGATGGAGTAACTACGTTGTGCAAAAGGTCGTAGATGTAATTTAAAAAGTTTATAGGGTCTGCAGGGTAAAAATCCTTTTAACTATCCATTTTCTCAGACAAATTAGTTTTAAGCATCACAGCATGAGCAAACATCTCCTCCAATGAAAACTTAATCAAACTCATCTAAGAAATCACTTGACCAAGTTAAGGACCTGAATACTCTTCTCAGTCGAACTCAATTTTCTAATGTTCCAAAAATTCACAGACGAATTCTACAATCCATGTTTTTACACATCCTAGGATAATGGTATTCGACGTATTTCCCATATTATAGCATCAGAATAACTTTTTCAGTTGACATCCAGCTTTTTAACAAGAAGTTGCAAGAAATCAACATGAGATCATCCAAACCCTTCTGAATCCATAGTCTTTGTTTAAATATCAGAGTTCACACACAAAGTATGAACAAAAGCATTTTTTTAGGATTGGAGATGAGACCCCAAAATCCAACAAATTTCCTTCAAGAATATAACATAAAAATCTATGTATTGTACCCAAAGCAAACGAAACTACAGATTGGAACACGCAAGGGTTGGATATACAGTGATCACAGCTGGGCCAATCTATTCAACTGAAAGAAAGGGGGAAAACCTACACATCACTGTCAAGTAACAGAGATTAGACCAATTCAATCACCTGGATCCGGTCCTTTGGGCGCGGTGGCGCAAGCCTCCTGGTTAGGACATCCCTGGCAAGCATCTGACTTGCCTGCAGACTCGGATTGAGGGCCTGGGCAATCTGGAAACGACCCACATGCCAAAACAACATAAAGATTGGATCTTTCTATATTACAACAGATGTAACCGTGAATACGAGGAGATTGGGCATCGAGATTCTTACGCTCGTTCGCGTTTTCGGGGATCTCCGAGGTCATCTTTCGGCCTTCGGGGTTTCTCGCCGAAAGTGGAATATGGCGCCGGGAGCTGCCTGTGTTGGGTCAAGGGTTTTATAAGCTCCCTTTTTCCTTTGAGCAGGAGAACATTATTTAAGTGCCATTTTTCGTTTATACTATCAAACATGGGTGAGGAGTTAGGATATTAGATTATTAAGATAAACAAATTATAGAAACAGTGAAAACCAAGTGGTTGTGTCTTAAACAATGAGGTCTAAGACATTTTTATATTTTTTTTAGTCTAAAAAAGGGGGGAAACACTTAGCGTTGTCTGCCCGTGCTATATATTAAGAGAAAAAAGAGAGAAGAAGAAAAACACTTTACAAGGTACCAACCGCGGCACCCAAAAAAGGACCCTAAATCAACGACCAGTCCTCAACTAAATCAACGACCAGTCCTCAACTAAACAGGTACCGTGAATCAGCACATTTTCTTTATAAAAACGTTGCCCGGAGAAGATAGCATCATTCCGTCCAAGCCAAATTGCCCAAGCCTTCGCCAAGGGCCACAGCAATTCCCTACGATCCCTGCCCTTGTTTGCCACCAACGAGTCCCAGAAAGAAGCCAGATCCGAGGAACACACCCAGGCATCGGCCGCCACCTCCCAAACACCCTGCACCGCCGGGCACGCGAAGAACAGATGCTCCAGAGTTTCCACGGCATTGCTGCAAAGAACACAAGTATCAGGAATAGTCCCAATCAACCTCGCGCAGCGATCCCTCGTCATCAATCTCTGCCTCTGAACCAGCCAAAGGAATAAACCCACCCGCTCCGGAAGCCGCAGAGCCCATAAGAAACCGCAATCACGTACTACCGCCTCCGGATCGGTAAGAGTGGAGGAAGAAACCGCCATAAATGCCTTCCTGGTCGAAAAAGGCCCCCCCTTCCAGGCCCAGTGATCCCTCCCGGCCGAAGGCTAACAGGCACCCCCGACGGTCTCCAAAAGAGATAGATAATCGTGGAGCCTCTGCTCCGAAAGGCTATCACGGAAGAGCGGAAACCAGCCGGCCTCAGACCAGCAGGAGGCCACGCAAGCGTTCCCATCTACCGCCAAAGCAAACAACTGTGGGAACCTCGAAGAAAGAGGTTCCTCACCCACCCAAACATCTTTCCAGAACTTGAAAGTTCGGCCATCACGAAGAACCGGAGAGAAGAAGGATGAGAATTTAGAGCAAGTCTCCAGCACCCCTCTCCAAAAAGGCATTAGCGGCTCCATCCTAGCAGCCGCCGCCGGAAGCGCCCCGCCAATACAATGAATCTTCCGCAGAACCTCAGAGCAAAAATCTTCACCAGGACCCCATAACCTGCTGACCCATTTGAGGAGAAGGGCCTCATTAACATGGTCCAACCTCCTGACGCCCAGCCCCCCAACGCTTTTGCACCTCGTAACGTCATCCCACCCCACCAAATGCATTCCACCCACCGACTCCCTAGTTTTGCCCCCACAAAAACCTCCGCATGAGCTTCTCGATACGATAGCGAATCCCCACAGGCAAGCGACTGTTAGATAAGAAATAAACAAGGATAGACGAAAGCACCGCCTTAAGGAGAACAAGGCGCCCTCCCTTCAATAGTAAAGCAGGTCTCCAGCTGGCCAGCCTCATCTCCACCTTCTCCACCACCTTGGACCAATCCCTCAACCGAGCCCTACCAAAGACCAGCGGCATCCCCAAGTATTCCAAGGGTAGGGTACAAGGCTGAGAACCCAAAATCGACCCGCACTCCGCTACCTCCTCCACGCTAAGACCAGAAGGAACCACCTTCGACTTGGTGGCATTTTTGAACAGACCTGACATCTCACTGAACACCTCTAGCGTAGCCGCCATAGCTGAGACCTCGTCAGGGCCCCCCTCAATGAAGAATCGGTGTCGTCGGCATATTGGAGCAAAGGAACCACCATCCCGCCACAAGAAAACCCCCGAGAGAGTCCACAATCGATGACCTGACAAGTCATCCGAGCAAGGACATCCACGACCACAATGAACAGCAGAGGCGCAAGGGGGCACCCCTGTCGGATCCTCCTCCTCGTCTGGAAAGATCTCCCCTCCAGACGCCCATTAACCATGACCGAAAAAGAGGTCGTAGTGACGCAATGGCGCATCCAAGCAATCCAAACATCCGGGAAGCCCCTCCTCCTCAACACCGACCAAATGAAACTCCAATCGATACAATCATATGCTTTTACGAAGTCGACCTTCCACAGCACCCTACGACAACCGTCCCTCGTCCACTTCGCAACCATCTCCGAAGCCAAAGTGATACAATCCGCTATCTGCCTTCCCTGAACAAAAGCAGTCTGCATAGGCGAGATAATAGTGTCCAGCACCCGTGCCAGCCTCCGAGCGAACACCTTCGCCACGATCAAGTATAGAGCGTTCGAAATAGCAATCGGGTGGAAATCCTCAATACGCTCCGCCGACGAAGACTTTGGAAGTAAAACAATGAGGGCTATATTGACTTTGTCAAAACCAGCATTACCAGCACAGAACTCGGAGATCACCTCCAACACCTCTGTGTCCACCATGCCCCAGAAATCCTTGTAGAAGGCCACCGAGAAACCGTCAGGACCCGGACAGGCATCAGCGTTAAGATCCCACACGGCCGCTTTTACCTCCTCCAAAGTAACCCTCCTCGTCAGATCCTCGCAAAGAGTGGGCGAATGCGGAGGAACCCCCACCCCGGTCCACCTCCAAAGCTTCTGGGTGCGTCTCCCCGAGAAGTCCTTGAAATAATCCACGATCGCCCGCCCCATTGCCTCGTCACCCACCACGCGCCTATCATCAATCGGGATCGATCGAAGGGCGTTCGATTGCTGCCTTCCACTGGCCACCCGATGGAAGTATGTCGTGTTGGCATTCCCCTCCTTCAGCCACGACACCCTCGACCTCTGGCACCATTCTGAGACACGCTTCAAATCCTCCTCCGCTATCTTCTTCTGAGTGGCTGACCGTGCGACTAGCTCCTCCTGCCGAAGCTCCCTAACCCCCTCCAAAGCATCTAAAGCGCTGACCACCTCCTCCGCCTCTCTTCTGGTCGCGATCCTCGTCGCCCTTGAGTCCTTCTTGAAGCTAGCCAACAACTTGCGCAACGAAGCAATTTTGCGAACAAACCTCGTCACTGCGGAAGTCCCCAGCTGCACCTCGGCCCAGTGCTCTGCAACAATAGTTCTGAAATTGTCCTCCAGCAACCAGCACCTCTCATACCTAAAGACGCCCCGCGAAACAGCCACATCTTCGGAGTCCCATAGGATAGGATTGTGGTCATACAAGCACCGAGGCTTGGAGCTCATGAAAGAAGGTGGAAAGGAATCCAAAAGATCCCCGGACGCCAAGAATCTGTCAATATAGGATCGGGAGTTAGATTTTCTCCACATGTAAGTGATATCGCCTGCTCCCAAGTCCTCGAGAGCCAAAGAGTCGATGAGCTCTGCAAAATCCATGGAGCCAGGGTCCATACCGCCCCGAGAACAAGGCATGTCCGACGAGCGGAGGGTGACGTTGAAGTCACCCCCAACCAGCCAGGGCACCCCCTCAAATCGGCGAGCAGCCTCCCGCAAATCCTCCTAACGTTCCTTCCTCTTAATATTGCAGCATAGCCCATAAGCACAAGAAAGAGCAAATGGCAAAGAAGAATCCACCCAATCAAAAAGAACTGAAATAGAATGCCTCCCTCTGAAAATCGAGTTGAACGACAGCGAAGCAGACCGCCAAGCAATAAGCAGCCCGCCCGCCAAGCCCACCGTGTCCACCGCCCGGACCTCGTCCAATCCCCCCCGCACCAAACGACCGCCAAAGACCGTCACTCAAACCCTATAGATTAGTCTCCTGCAACATGACTATGTCACATCCCCATTCCGAGAACCTCAGCCCCAAGGTTCTCCTCTTTGCCGCCTCCCCCAACCCTCGAACATTCCAAGACAGCACCTTCATGAGGAACCATGTGAATGCCCCCCAGTTTGGACGACGCCAATTGCCTCCGTAACCGAATCCTTCAAAGACGAACATCTCTGCGCCACAAAGGGCAACGGCCGAGCCCCTGTTCCTCCTCTTGTATCTCTTAGTAGATCTTCTTTCAGGTACTCCCCCAAGGAAAGTATCCTCTACAATCTCAGTCAGCACCACCGAGGTCTGCAGTGGGGGACTGCGAACCAGCGCCTCCGAGGACGAGCCTTCAAACGCGATCGCTGTCGGGTCGCCGAGAACCCCTCCCCCCTCGATCAACGCAGTAGGAAAAGAGGCCTGAGAAATTGATGCCCCCCCCTCCCGCCTCCCGCCGAAGGAGCCAAACCGATCAAAGGAGCAGAGAAAAGCGCTGAGGAAGAAAAGGAAAGAGGCGGATGCTGGCCCAAGTTCCCGCCCACAAAAGATCCGAGAACAAGACACTAAGAGGGTCCATCAACCGGTCGATCCGCCAAAGGATCCAACCGAAGAAACCAGATTGCGGATCTTGGCGCCCGAGTCCAAAAGCTAAAGGTCCCATCGACCCCCGGACTCCTCCCCTCCACATCAGCAGACAAATCGGACATTTTTATATTTATTTGACATATAATATTTAACCTTCAGAAGTCCATCTGTGCTAAATCATCAACACTACATTTGCAAGCCACTGTTATTTTCGTCCCTTTTAGGACTGTAAGCCCTTGAAGCGACTTGATCCCATCAATACCGGTAATCAACAATAGGCGAGTATCGGTGGGAATGCATGTGATGAGCAAGCACTCCCCCATAATTGGATATTACTGTTTACAAAAGAGGTATTTGGTATGAGCATAATAAGCATAATCCAATCCTAACGAGATGATCCTTAGTTGGGAGTTTGTTCAAGACGACTCGAAAAAGGCCATGAGAGTGTTTGGGCAAGTCTACTTGCCCAAGCTTCCATGGCTTAAGTGACGGGAGCCACACAAGGTTTGACAAAGTCGCATGATAAGCTGAAGGAGTAAGATCACGTAAAGAAGGGAGCGCAACCATTTGATTGCATGTTTAAGCTGCTCCATGTTCCCCAATATCGTCCTTTACAATGATGAGGTATAAGATCTCATCATTGCACTCCTAGAATGAGCAATTAAACAAGACCTCGTGGCATGCCCAAATTGTTCCGTCAGACATGAGGAGACATCAAGCCCCTACAAGCATAACCTTTTTTATAGTATGTGAGGGATGAAGACGAAGACCCACTATTATTTGGATGGCAAATCAAATCTCATGTCACCTTGTGTCATGGGAAGTTCCAAGAGGGGTGAGTTGATTCTTGAACTTGTGGCATGGTGGTACAATGGTTCCACCGTCAATGTAGTAGATTGGCATAATGGTAATGATAGATTTCTGGAGTTGAATCCAACCTTTAAAGAAGATGCTTTTAGCTGTCCACTGGCATAGAAACCCCCTAACCTTGTCCATAAGCTTATGACACTAGATCCTTAATACAAGTGTGGAAGTAATAACACTATATAAGAAGAGGCCATGGATCCATGGACTCTCCCAAGATGTGCTTATTGTTGGATGGAGGCCAAAATCCCATACAACCTTCATGGAGCAAAATAATTGACTATTAAATGTCTTCATTTTCAAATGAAAAAAACGTTACAAGGTAAGCACGATGTGCCTTACGACCATGAGGGATTTTCAGTTGCTTCAGCATAAAAGAGGAGGCCACCTATGTAAATTAGGTGGGCAGATGTCATGGAATCCCCCCTCCCCCTCGCGCCACCACACACACAGACTCATTTAGCATTTAGCACAACTCACCATTTGATGTATCAATGCCCAACACATAAGT
This sequence comes from Ottelia alismoides, assembly GCA_037367405.1. Taxonomy (NCBI): domain Eukaryota; kingdom Viridiplantae; phylum Streptophyta; class Magnoliopsida; order Alismatales; family Hydrocharitaceae; genus Ottelia; species Ottelia alismoides. The sequence goes on from JAZKJV010001056.1 coordinate 491,793, forward strand.
GGATGACTCCATAGCAACAAGGGGTCCCTTTGGTAGAGTCCATATGCACCGTGGACAAGATCATAAGAGTCTTTGTTGACGAGTATAAAAATGAGGTCGTGGTTATTCACTATGGATCCAATGAATCCACACTTGTCCAAATCCCCTAAGGGCTACTCATGAGTACTAGCTCACTTCTCCGCACTAAGAGCTAAATATCGCTCCTGAAAGGCAAGTAGGAAAATATTAAATCAGGACATATTATAAAGAAACTGTTGGGAGACAGGCAACAAGCTGCACCGTCAATCCCTTTTGAAAACATTATAAAATGTGATTTTTAAATGGTTATTAGCTTACGTTATTTTAAAATATTAACTATTACTTCTCTCATCTAGGGAGTAGACCATTGGGAGTCTCTCCTCTTCCCACTCATGTGGGTCTAGGACCATTACTCTTGAATAGGTGGCTCTTTTCCAACATAACAACTTGAAAAAGAAAAATATATAAGAAAAAATGTGCCTATTATAATTTATAAATATAAATATATGTTCCATTGTAAACAAATACCAGCTCAATCGTAATCTGATTGTGGCTTTTCTAGCCATTGGTCGATCTTATTTTTTTGCTTTTGACGGTTCTCCTTTCCCATCATCTACATCCTCCCAAACTCAGCATCAGAAATGAATGCATCACAAAAACTAACCCACCTGTAACGATTATAACATGAATATAAAATTATGGAAAATATTTATTTTTACATTTTCCATAATGAAAATAAGCAAATCATTACCTTTCCTCGGTACACCAAGTTGGAATGTATCTCTTCATCTCCTCGCGACCTGCCGTTATATGTGAGTCTCTTCTTACCTTAAAAAGTTTCACTTCACTCATTATCTTCTCCATCATATGGATAAAGGCTCAATTGTACGCCTCTTTCTCCAAACCAATGGCAAAATGGTACATACTCTGAAGAATTTTAAAAAATCTAACTAATAGAACTGAAATATTAATTTCTTAAATTACAATTCTTACCAGGAATATCTTGAACAAACTCTCATGCTCAGTGGCAGGAATGCGACACCATCAGAATTGAGTGTTAGCCAAATGCGTCTTAATAATATTTGTTATCTCCTTGACAACCATGTTGCTTTATAGAAAATCCCTACAAATTTTACAAAGAGATATTTATATCCATAATCATGTATACTTTCAATATTACATAGATAACCCACGATAACTCATAATTATTCAAGAAATCTTGAATAGTAACTATGTCTTACACCCATAAACCCCCATTATTTGATACAATGACTCAATTACTAATGTGAGTTAATCTAACAACACAATATTCTAGGGTTACCATTTACTTATTTTTATTTTTATTTTTAATCACCCAACATATTTTGTCCCCCTCCTCCCCCCCCTCACCCTCCCTCCTCCATCTCCTCTCCTCGTAGCGACGGCGGCGGCTCTGGCACCCCCTCCTCTGCCTCCCCCTCTCCTCCTCCCTTCCCTGTCTCCTCTCTACGCAACAGCAGTGACGATGGCTCTGGTGCCCCCTCTTCGACCTCCCCCTCACCTCCTCCCTCCTCCATCTCTTCTTGATGCAGCAGCAGCGATGACGTCTTTGTCACCCCCTCCTCCACCGCTCCCTGAAAAATCAATCGGTCGGGTTGTCTAAAAAGATAGATAACTGTCATTATGATGACCACTTAAAATTCACAGAAAAGATTTAATTATTATTTATTTTTATTTATACTCCTAAACTCAAAGTGTATAGCGATAAGTATGAGAGTGTCGAACTCAGGGAGGCAAACTGTGGAAACCAAGATAAAAAGGTAGATTGACTAAGGTATGCAATTTCCTGAATTTTTATGGATTTTTTTGCGAGTTTTTATTTATTATTGTGAATTTTGTATTGTTTTGTGACTTTATATACCCATAAGTAAATAAATATAGGTATTAAGTTTTATATTTTTTATTTGATTTTTTAATTTGAGATTTTGTATTTTAAATTTTATTTCCTATTTTTATATATTTTTAAGTAGTTTTTAATATTTTATGGATTTTGATTATTTTTTGAAGTGTAAAATTATTTTTATTGAAAATAAGAAATTATTTTTTATTCTTAATAGAAAATAGGATAAAATATTTTGATTTTATTTTCACTGAAAAGTAGGTGAAATATCTTTCGAACAAGGCATTGAACGTATTTTGTGATTTTTGTGGAATTAGTTATGAATTGTTTAAGATTTGTGTATTTCTAAGTTTTGTGAATTATAATATTCATTTTTTTAATGTTTGGTTTTATGTATACAATATAGTAAAATATTTTGTAAGTGGTTTTTATGGTTTTTTTAGATATTTTTATATTTTCAATGATTTTATAAAGTCTATGTATTTTTTTGATATTTTAATGATTTATTAAAAATAGAAAATATTTTTTATTTTTCAAAATACTAGTTATATTGTATAGAGTATGTTACTAGGTATTTATAACTATTTTATTCTATTTTTTATTATTTTTATTTTATTTATTACTAAAATTATATGTATTATATTTATATACATGAATAAGGGTATATATGTAATTTCTGGAGAATAAAAGGGTGTGAGATAATAAGTAGGAAGCGTGAGGAATGTTCTACAAAAACACCAGATAAGCACGTGATGGATCACGTATTGCAGCTGCAGAGACATGTATGGGATACAGATAAGTTCGGGGAAGGGGGCGTCCGCGCAAAAATCCCAATAAGCATGTGTGTTCAGCTCATCTTGGAGCTGTCTGGAAATCAAGAAAAGCACGAGGATTGGATTCACAAATGACCAAAATATCACGTGTAGAACCACGTGAGCAAGTAGATGTCATGACATGTTTGTAATATCAAGATTTTCCCGGATAAAATGCAAATTATCATTTGTACGCGTGAGGCACATGTGCTATGTCGCGTAAGCTTAAGTGGTGGGGCGATAATTGGCACTAAATGCCGATGCGTGGTGAGGTAGGGAGCGCTGGATTGGCATGATAGGATCTGTCCGATCTGATATAATCGGATGGATGGCTATTTGATAAGCCGCAGAATCGGCCCTTTAAGAGAGTGTTTTTAACACTTGGAATTGTCGTAGCAGTCGGGCCGATTCGGACACATCAAAATGATCATCTCATTTGAATATGTATATAATAGATCAAAATGAGATGGTCATGAATTTTTTTGCTTGGTAAGATACCAAGGTCGAACTCAGGGACACGAGCCTTTATTTAATTATCTGGACTTCTATTTATTTAACTAAGTGATGAGTTGAAAGTCAATATAGGTCAAAGTATGCGAGAGGATACAACAATGCATTAAAAATAAACGTGCATTTTTTATTTATTTTTATCATGCAAATAGATGCCATGAAATGCAATCAAATATACCCTAAATCAGAGTAAATATGATGAGCAAATTAAATCGGAGTCAAATTCAGATTTGCTTAAAATGTCAAGCTTGATTGATAATGTGAACAAGGCATAAGTTAATAATAAGGGACACATGGCGAATACAATAATACATAAAAATTCAAGTGTCCAAAATGCAAAACTTAATATGCCATTAGAAAGTGCGTCAAACAAGCTTCGAAACGGAACTAAAATCAACTGAATCGAATACTCTATGCTCAAGATATGCTAGAATGAACACAAGGGCATAAATGCAAGAAAACATGAAATAAGATTGCATATTGGTCCCTGGGATGACTAAAATGAAATTATGTAAAAGAAAAGGACCTTCCTTGTAATTTGCCCACACGCACAAGGGCCTTTTTGCAAATATGGAATCCTGCAGGGGTGTGGTTGCAAAATAACCACAGTGCACGTGGACGGTAGGTGATAACTGGACCTGAATGCAAAATGGAGAAGTTTGGAGGGCGTCTCTACAAATTGCCCAGATAAACACGTGCAACGCACGTGCTATCCAGGCTCGGAAGGAGGCTCGGGGTCGGCAGAGGCTCGGGGTTGCTTCGACTTGGCTCGGGTGGTTCGAGGCTCGGTGCAGACTCGTAGAGGCTCGGAAGCATCCGAGCCTGGAGGCTCGGGTGCTAGGCTCGGGGAGGCTATGGATCCGACACGTGGCCGGCTGGAGTCCATCTGATCGTGACGATCGGGCGGCTGTTGTGCGATCCTGGAGTGTCGACGTGGCGACATAAGAACCGTTAGATCTTGAAGATCCAACGGTTGATGGAAGCGATGGCGTGGCCTCATCTGGGCCGTTGGATGATCGCCGAGAAAGGATCATCCAACGGTCGCTGTTTCTTCTCCTCCATCCGTAGCTGGCTTGCGAGTTTGGAGCTCCGGCGAAGGAGCTCCTCCTCCGCCGCTCCATCCTAGGCACGATGAAGCTCGCCCGACGCTCCTGAAGGAAGGTCGATGGAGCTGGGAGCTCGGGCGAGGCGACGCACCTCCGGGATCTGGCCATAGAAGCTCGGTTGTAGCAGCCGACACGGATGAAGTTCTCTCCCGCAAGTCTCCGACCATTGAGTAGTTATTGACCTGCAGGTTAGGCACATAGCCGAGGCAAATAGAAGTGTGTGCGTGGGTGAGATGTGGTTCCGCTCGAGCGAGGGGAGATGGGGAACCGGAGCTCCTCCGTCGTGGATGGCGGAGGAGATGGGTCGGATGTGGTCAACGGCATAGATGGAGGGATTGGGTAGTCGGAGGAGTGTGCGAGAAAGGGGGAAGTGCGGCATAGCTAAATGAGTGAACAATGGAGCGAGAGAGGGGGTGTAGAGTCCTAGATAATTAAAGGAAATTAAGGAAAAATGCAAAGGAAGAAGAAGGAGCTTACCTGGTCGGATATGGCGGACGGGGGCTTGGGCCGGGGGTTCTAGAGGGTCCACGGGTCTTCGCTGAACACGGTCAGCCGGGCCGTGCAGCTCGGGCGGTCGCTAGGGCGCTGCAGCTCCGCCTTGTTCGGCGGAGGGTCTCACCAGGGAGCTCGTCATCTTCGCTCAATCCGGCCACCTCCCCCTGTCACTGGGAGGTGGCGGAGGGCTGGGCGAACCCCCATGTAAAGGTGGACGAGGAGTAACGGTGAGGGAGGCGGCGTATTTGAAGGAGCGAGTGGCCGGTTATGGTGGTGGTCGACGTGGGTTTCGAGGCAGATGTGGGGCGACTGGGAGGTCATCGGAGTTCGTGGGGTGATGCGCGAGGTAGAGGGAAGAGTGGGGAAGGTCGGAGGGCAGTTGGCGATGGGAGAAGTCGACCGGAGTGGCGGAGAAAAAGGAAAGGGGAAGGAGTCTTCGCGAGGTGGAGGACGTGTGATAGAGGAGCTGCTGGAGGTTGACGACGACCGATAGCCGTTGGATCTGGAGATCCAACGGTTGTCGTTGAGGTGCGAAGGGACGGTCGCGATTAGAGCTGGAGGCGATATGATCAAAGGCAGATGGGCTGCCACGTGTCGGGCTAAGCGCGAGGCGGTATCGATCGGTGGAGATGACATCAAGGAAGTAATTGGACGGTCGGTAATCGAAGCGTTAGTGGACGGCGGTGATCAAAGGGATAAGGACGAGATCCGAAGGTGTATGACGCTCCACGTGGCGCAAAGAGGATTAGGCGCCTACGGGCGGCTGTGATGAGAAGTAGACATCGATCGGAGGGCTGAGGAGCGTCCAAGGAAGCATCGGCCAAGATCGAAGGTTAAACAGCGGGATCGAGTGGCTCACCACGTGACACGTGGCGGCTTCTGGCTTAGGCGCTAACGTGCGGTGATGATGGAGTTCTGATGATGATCTGATGGCTGAAAATTGAGGCGTGCGTGGACGTCAGCTGGCCGTTGGATCAGAGGGAGATCCAACGGTCTAGGAAGGTGGCGGATGAGACAAGAGAGGCGGGGCCACGTGGCTCACCCAGAACGGGCCTCTTGGCCCAATCAGATTATTCAGATGGTATTTTTGATTTTTGAAGGCTTAATTGGTCGAATTTGAGAAAACTCAAAACATGAAAGTTGTAGATCTTGATGAGATCTACAAGTTTCATGTTGACCAAAACTGGATAAGAGGTCACATGAAGACTTGAAAGATTTAGGAGGGTATTTTTAAGGCTAAAAATACCACAGATTTTAATTTTGTCATTTTTTTGTGGTTTTTTAATTTATTTGAGACTTTGTTAATTACAGGACACTAACTGGGTTTTATTGACACAAAACTAAGCAAGGGGGTTAATAATGAGAAATTAAGATGATGAAATCGAGTTTCATCACCTCCTATACTTAAACTATGCTCGTCCTCGAGCATCAAAACGAATGACTAAGTTGGATTAACCCCCTTGTGCATGTGAATACAGGATCCAATCTGATCAAGTCGACTCGACTTTAGAGATCCAAAATTCTAGAGTTCAACCCAGCCTTAATCAAGAGGCATCCAATTCCTCTACTTCTCCAGACTCTCTCTGATGTACATATAAACTAAAGGATATGAAGTTTAGTGTTGACTGCAATTTTGAGAGTAGAGTCAAATCTTCACCCAAAGTCTTGGTCTGAGAAAATCTCCTAAGGACCCAATCCTCAGCACTAGGGAATAAATCAAATCTTGCGTTCGATCCACCGTCTCTTTAGTTGTCAGACTTAGAAAATGTAGATGGCAGGCCAGTAATGGAGAGTATGGGTTTGTATCATTTCTTCTCTCCCTCTCATTGGAACAAGGATTCTCTCTAGTGCCATTTACGCAACACTGTTTTTTGGTGTTGATCAGTGCGTCCGTCAAGAGAAGTTGGAGCCGTCTGCACTTGTTTTCCTGGGAATACACCGGGGTGTGTCTCTTTTGAGTACCTATCGTACCTTCTACACCCAGACTTGTAGCATTTATGATGCAGAGCCCTTTTTTTGGTGCAAGCCCGACTCTTGGTCCTAATAGCGGTGGTCCAAGTGGACACTTTGAAAAGTTTGGGAGCGCTCGCCTTTGGTGGAAGCTATTTGATATTTGACTTTGTGGAATGAGAGCTTTTCTTTGAATTTCATTGACTTGTATAATTTGTGGCTAGCTCCACTGCTTTTACCAAGAGTTGGCGCACACTGATCAACATTTTTTTATTTATTTCACACCCTGGCACTTAGGTCAATATCAAGAGATTAGTATAAGAACCAATTTCTCATACTGGCTAATATTGCTGACACTCAGGTTTCATGAAGCCTCCAAAGATTTTATCCCATCCTCGAGCATCATTAGATCAAATCCAAACTTGACTTCCTCATTCCAATTCCTCAAGTGAAAAATCAACTCATCTCATCAAAACTACATTCGTGCATATGATGTGCTGATCATATTCTTTTTGTCTGAGACTAAGCATGGAATATAGCATGCAAATCTAGAAACCTAGGGGAATATGGATGATTAAGTCTATGACCCTGATGGCTAAGGTCGGTAAACCTAAAATCTCAAAGACCTCATCAAGCTAAGTCTCCTTGATCATTTCAGATCCTGAGTGAAAGTGTAGGTGTAGAGGATTAATCCAACTTCTTCATTCAAAAACAAGACATTTTTATATTTTTTTTAAACTTCAAGAGATATTAGAACTGCCTAAACTCAATTGAGCATCTGCAATTCAACCAGTATGGATGTAAGTACGGGTCGAAGCCCGTTGCTTGAGGACGGGGCCTTACGGGATGTCCTCTAAACCATCCACTCTGCTAAGGGCGAACCCTCACTGAATGCGGCTTACTTAATTGGGTTTAATAGTCACCAATGACTCTTAAAGGGTTTTGGGTTTTTCTGATTTTATGGATTTTAATTTGAGAGTTAAAACACAAGTTAGACTCAACTTTCCTTGAAAGACTTTCAAAACCATGTCACGCAAATAAGAAGTTTTCAAAACATTTGCAAAACATCATTTTCGAAAATATTTTTATAAAAATAGCGTAACATAATATCAAAAAGCCGCGAAATCATTTGAGTTCTCTTAGTCCAACGAATTTTACCTTAGCCAAAAAGTTTTAAATTTTTCAAAATTTTCAAATTATAGCTAAAGTAAGTATACGGTATATACGGTATATCCCCCTATACTTAAACTTTGCTATGTCCTCATAGCACTAAATGTTACAAGTACATAGGTCCATTTAAATATAGAGAAATATACGGGAGCTAAGAGGGGCTCCCCCTATACTTAGGTTAGAAATAACCTAAGTATAAAGGCAAGGAAAGATGAGTAGAGAAAACTCACGGGGACTCGGGTCCCCCCTATACTTAGGCTGAGATTAGCCTAAGTACAAAGATAGAAATTGATGTTGGGAGGGACCCAAGGTGAACGAAGAAGAGGAATGGATTTACAAATGAGCGGTTTGAATCTGCGGAGATGAATGGAGTGACTAAGGATTTGGGGTGTGTAGCAAACATGGCTCAATTCAAGCAAGCAAAACCCTTAGTTTCACCAACTCACACATGAAACCAACCGAGGTTGGTTTATTATCTTGTCGGTTTTATTGGTGATAAAACATTAGATTTTTACGCAAAGAAAAGATGTGAAGTGAAAATCATTGCGTAAGCGAGGGTATTGCTCTCCCAAAACCGAATTTTACTCCATTTTTTGTTGACTTGCAATTAACAATCCCAATTTTATTTTAGGTTATCACTGAATTATGGTTAGCACAAAATCAAGAAATCATCATCTACCGTTCATTCCCATTTTCCGTTTATCCTAGGTGATCAAGCTAGGAAGAGAAAGCCGAGAAAAACATGTATTCGATAAAAACTGCGATCTAGGCTAAGTGAGAAATCATGCAGTGATTTGGCAATAAATCTGTGAAAAACTCGGGCCGTTTTGAAAACCAAAATCAATGTATGCAAGTCGGTAAAAGCCGCACCTAATCATGCATCTATTAGCGGGAATGAATTTCATTAATTTTAGCTAAGTGATGCGAGATTATGTGCGTCTAAATTTAAAGTATGTCCTACCTACGAGCAAGCACGTAAAAGATAAAAATGAAAGACCGCTCAAAGAGCCATGTGCCTGGTCCTAGGTCGACACTCAAGTGGGGACGATCCCCACACAACCACATTCGTTCGATTACAACCGCGAGCCTTCGATCGAAGACCGCTGTAAAAGACGAATTATTACATGTATGGAAATAAAAATGCGACACATTTTTTTTTCTATGTGCTCCAAGCAGGTTTCTGCAGCTCCTCGCCTCCTTGAGTGATCAAGGGCCCTGCCACAAAAACGAAGGTTAGAGATCAAAATAATAAAGAAATTTTTTGGATGCAAAAATGGATGAACAAATTGACCTATAAAAGAAACACGAAGTTAAATAAACAAAAATCCAAAAATACAAGAAATGAGCCATGTCCCCGGCAACGACGCCATTTGATAAGCTGCAGAATCGTCCCTTTAAGAGAGTGCTTTTAACACTTGGAATTGTCGTAGCAGTCGGGTCGATTCGGGCTCATCAAAATGATCATCTCATTTGAATATGTATATAATAGATCAAAATGAGATGGTCATGAATTTTTTTCTTGGTAAGATACCAAGGTCGAACTCAGGGACACGAGCCTTTCTTTAATTATCTGGACTTCTATTTATTTAACTAAGTGATGAGTTGAAAGTCAATATAGGTCAAAGTATGCGAGAGGATACAATAATGCATTAAAAATAAACGTGCATTTTTTTAATTTATTTTTATCATGTAAATAGATGCCGTGAAATGCAATCAAATATACCCTAAGTCAGAGTAAATATGATGAGCAAATTAAATCGCAGTCAATTTCAGATTTGCTTAAAATGTCAAGCTTGATTGATAATGTGAACAAGGCATAAGTTAATAATAAGGGATACATGGCGAATACAATAATACATAAAAATTCATTTGTCCAAAATGTAAAACTTAATATGCCATTCCCGCCTTTCCCGCTCCATTCTTCCCGGGCTTGACTATATATAATGCTTCTCATATAAGCTGAGAAAGTGCGTCAAACAAGCTTCGAAACGGAACTGAAATCAACTGAATCGGATACTCTATGCTCAAGATATGCTAGAATGAACACAAAGGGCATAAATGCAAGAAAACATGAAATAAGATTGCATACAGGTCCCTGGGAGGACTAAAATGAAATTATGTAAAAGAAAAGGACCTTCCCTGTAATTTGCCCACACGCACAAGGGCCTTTTTGCAAATATGGAATCCTGCAGGGGTGTGGTTGCAAAATAACCGCAGTGCACGTGGACGGTAGGTGATAACTGGACCTGAATGCAAAATGGAGAAGTTTGGAGGGCATCTCTGCAAATTGCCCAGATAAACACGTGCAACACACGTGCTATCCAGGCTCGGAAGGAGGCTCGGGGTCGGCAGAGGCTCGGGGGTTGCTTCGGCTTGGCTCGGGTGGTTCGAGGCTCGGTGCAGGCTCGTGGAGGCTCGGAAGCATCCGAGCCCGGAGGCTCGGGTGCTAGGCTCGAGGAGGCTATGGATCCGACACGTGGCCGGCTGGAGTCCATCTGATCGTGACGATCGGGCGGCTGCTGTGCGATCCTGGAGTGTCGACGTGGCGGCATAAGAACCGTTAGATCTTGAAGATCCAACGGTTGATGGAAGCGATGGCGTGGCCTCATCTGGGCCGTTGGATGATCGCCGAGAAAGGATCATCCAACGGTCGTTGTTTCTTCTCCTCCATCCGTAGCTGACGGCGAGTTTGGAGCTCCGGCGAAGGAGCTCCTCCTCCGCCGCTCCATCCTAGGCATGATGAAGCTCGCCCGACGCTCCTGAAGGAAGGTCGATGGAGCTGGGAGCTCGGGCGAGGCGACGGACCTCCGGGATCTGGCCATAGAAGCTCGGTTGTAGCAGGTGACACAGATGAAGTTCTCTCCGGCAAATCTCCGACCATTGAGTAGTTATTGACCTGCAGGTTAGGCACATAGCCGAGGTAAATAGAAGTACGTGCGTGGGTGAGATGTGGTTCCGTTCGAGCGAGGGGAGATGGGGAACCGGAGCTCCTCCGCCGTGGATGGCGGAGGAGATGGGTCGGATGTGGTCAATGGCGTAGATGGAGGGATTGGGTAGTAGGAGGAGTGTGCGAGAAAGGGGGAAGTGCGGCGGAGCTAAATGAGTGAACAATGGAGCGAGAGAGGGGGTGTAGAGTCCTAGATAATTAAAGGAAATTAAGGAAAAATGCAAAGGAAGAAGAAGGAGCTTACCTGGTCGGATATGGCAGACGGGGGCTTGGGCTGGGGGTTCCAGAGGGTCCCCAGGTCTTCGCTGAACACGATCAGCCGGGCCGTGCAGCTCGGGCGGTCACTAGGGCGCCGCAGCTCCGCCTTGTTCGGCGGAGGGTCTCACCAGGGAGCTCGTCGTCTTCGCTCAATCCGGCCACCTCCCCCTGTCACTGGGAGGTGGCGAAGGGCTGGGCGAACCCCCATGTAAAGGTGGACGAGGAGTAACGGTGAGGGAGGCGACGTATTTGAAGGAGCGAGTGGCCGGTTATGGTGGTGGTCGACGTGGGTTTCGAGGCAGATGTGGGGCGATTGGGAGGTCATCGGAGTTCGTGGGGTGATGCGCGAGGTAGAGGGAAGAGTGGGGAAGGTCGGAGGGCAGTTGGCGATGGGAGAAGTCGACCGGAGTGGCGGAGAAAAAGGAAAGGGGAAGGAGTCTTCGCGAGGTGGAGGACGTGTGATAGAGGAGCTGCTGGAGGTTGACGACGACCGATAGCTGTTGGATCTGGAGATCCAACAGCTGTCGTTGAGGCGCGAAGGGACGGTCGTGATTAGAGCTGGAGGCGATATGATCAAAGGCAGATGGGCTGCCACGTGTCGGGCTAAGCACGAGGCAGTATCGATCGGTGGAGATGACATCAAGGAAGTAATTGGACGGTCGGTAATCGAAGCGTTAGTGGACGATGGTGATCAAAGGGATAAGGACGAGATTCGAAGGTGTACGACGCTCCACATGGCGCAAAGAGGATCAGGCGGCTACGGGCGGCTGTGATGAGAAGTAGACATCGATCGGAGGGCTGAGGAGCGTCCAAGGAAGCAGCGGCCAAGATCGAAGGTTAAACAGCGGGATCGAGTGGCTCACCACGTGACACGTGGCGGCTTCTGGCTTAGGCGCTAACGTGCGGTGATAATGGAGTTCTGATGATGATCTGATGGCTGAAAATTGAGGCGTGCGTGGACGTTAACTGGCCGTTGGATCAGAGGGAGATCCAACGGTCTAGGAAGGTGGCAGATGAGACAAGAGATGCGGGGCCACGTGGCTCACCCAGAACGGGCCACGTGGCCCAATCAGATTATTCAGATGGTATTTTTGATTTTTGAAGGCTTAATTGGTCGAATTTGAGAAAACTCAAAACATAAAAGTTGTAGATCTTGATGAGATCTACAAGTTTCATGTTGACCAAAACTGGATAAGAGATCACATGAAGACTCGAAAGATTTAGGAGGGTATTTTTAAGGCTAAAAATACCACAGATTTTAATTTTGTCATTTTTTGTGGTTTTTAATTTATCTGAGACTTTGTTAATTACAGGACACTAACTGGGTTATATTGACACAAAACTAAGCAAGGGGGTTAATAATGAGAAATTAAGATGATGAAATCAAGTTTCATCACTATTGTAGTCAAAATTCTTCCCTAATTCCGAGTGGAGGCGGCAGTTCGAAGAGGAGTTCCCGATCGGAATCTCCACCAGGTTGACTCGCAACGAAGTTCGACTCGTTACTCAAATCGAACATATATCGAAGCAGAGGCTTTTGAATCTCCAGGTTGATGTAGATCGTTCTAATCAGAATTTCAGATCAAGGTGAAGATGAATATCATTCTCCAAATGCCTCGAGTAATTGATATAATCAGTTGATGTGTTCTTTGCATGCAGGTGATTGTCGATAGGACTGTCAAAAAATTCTCAGGTTCGACATTCGCTCAGATTCGGCTCGGTAAAAGTTCGTTTTAGATTCGATTCGAAAATAAACGAACCGAACCTGAACACGAGTTTGGGCTCGATTAAATAAACGAACCGAACCTCAAAAACATAGATTCGCTCAGGTTCGGTTTGTTAAAAGCTCGATTATATACACTGATACATACATACATATATAAAAATATATACATATATTTTGTACATATAAAGAAAAATATATTCTCTCAAAACATGAGGGCTTTCTCTTAAAATTTCCATACACACACATATATATATTATATAAATCTCTCAAAATGAAGGGGCTCTTTCTTAATTTATCCAAATCCACCCATCCTAACCTAATTTGGTTTCCAGGAAAGGAACCCTCCCTCATGCACGTCGCCCACCCCCAACCCATCCCCTGCGAGTTTGTCATTCGACCTCGGCCCTCTCGCGTCGCGCTGCCACGAGGCTGCGATTCGACCTGCGACTGCGAGGCGGCGAGGCCCTCTCGCGCCGCGTCGCGAACCCGCGAGGCTGCGAACCTGCGACTCTGCGAGGCCCTCTCACGCCGCACCGCGCTGCCGCAGCGCCCTCACGTTGCGGCGAGGCTGCCCTAGACCCTGACGCTGCCGCGCTGCTCCTCACGCCCTCACGCTGCCGCCCCTCTCAACCTCAACTGTCTATCGCCCGACTCGCCCCTCTCCCATCTCGGCCTCACACTGCCGCGGCGCCGCCTGCGAGTGCCGAGCATCCCCCTTCCCTCTCGCAGTCCCAGCACGCACACCGCAACACACATGTATAATTCTTAAATCTAAGATGTATTTTTTACTATATATTATCATGACTTTGAATGAATGCTAAAGATCTTGGAGGGAATGTTCTCCTCTCTATGTTGCATTAAGTTCATCAAAATATTGCAGGAGATGTCCTCCCCTTATTTGGACGAGATGATGTAGTCGTAATCTGATTTCCTCCCAAAAACATAGGGGATGGATTTGCCATTTCGACATAAGATGTGTATGACGTATATCATTATAGATGACTTACATTTTATGATGATGACTGAAAGTAATTGTGCTTGATACTGTGTACATAGTTCATCCCCATGCATTCTGAATGGGACTTTCTATATGCATTGTGATGAGTTAAAGCGCCTAATGTTACGACATTCGATTAATAAAACGCCAACTTTCAAAGGCGTACATATAAACTAAGCAGGCATGATGGGGAGATTTTAGCCGTGTTCTTAGTTGTGGCATATGTTCTAGTAGTTGGCTTTTATATCCATCCATATAAATATAAGGAAAATTGTATATAAGTTATATAACATACACTATTGAAGTTTTTTTTATCAAAATACATTAACCAATGCAAAAATACATATATATTTAGCATTATCAATGTTTATTCTAAAACGAACCTTTAACGAGCCGAACCGAGCCTTCACGAACCTTACCCGAGCTGAGCCGAACCTGAATACGATTTTTATTTTATCGAGCCGAACCGAACCCGAGCCTTAAAGTATACTAAACAAACCGAACCGAGCCTGGGTAGGTTCGCTCAGGTTCGGCTCGTTTACACCCCTAATTGTCGATGGTTATGATTCTCAAACAGGACTCTGATTTTGAGCATCAACTTTGAGGTGATGCTCTAGATATTCTCATTGCTCCAGATGGTTCGTTTGCATTCGAACGAGGATTCCAAGGGATTCTTCAAGAGATGTGTCAATAACTTGATGACCCGATCTGATCGATTATAGCTGCTACGCATAACTCAGGATCTCTATCTGCAAATAACACTCGACTCGAGGATGGAGCCTCTGTCCAAAGCTCAAACAAAAAAAGGTGAGTGTAGAGCACAACCGACGGGGATAGATCAGTGCTCAAACTCCGATCACCATGTGTGATCGGAGGTGAAGGGATCCGGTGGATAGAATGTGAAGCGACGATGTTACAATGGGGAAATGAATCAAAAGTTGATTGTGTATGAATCAAGATGAGTTTAGGTCGATTTGCAGAGAGAACGAAAGGGGAATTAAGGAGAACGAAGAGAATTAGAGAAGAAGAGATTTAGGAGATGATGATATTAGAAATGAGGAAGATATAGAAGAGAATAAGATTGAAGGAGCTGGCCTGGAAGAGAAATGGATGAGCTGTCATCTATAGATGAAGCTCCAACGGAGGATCTCCTGTTAGACATGCGAGCCCACGACGAGCCATTATGCAATAAATGTTATTGCGAATATCATTCCCTGATCTGAAATGAAGAATAACCAATTTGCATAATAGGACCCTTAGTACAATTAGGGTTGTGTACCATGGCCATCTTGATGATTATATAGCTGTTGATTCAGTTATTGAATCATAGAGGCTGGTGCTTGGATGAATATCTAAAGAGTTAGATTGAGGACTCATCAAGCACCGTCAAATGATTGTTGAGAGATGATCTCAGCCAAAGTAGGAGATGGCAATCCTTTCTCATTTAGGCTGATATCTGACCGACCTCTTGATGCATGTCCTCTGCATAGGAATAGAGATTCGGAGGTGTCAGATAGTTAGGTCAAAGAGTTGACTTAATGAGATTGAGATAACCAAAGTCCTATGTCGTATGATGTCATGATATAGGCACGCATCCTCTGACCGGAGACAAATGTGTTATGTGTTAGTATATATCTGAGTATTTACATTTGGCAGACCAATAGGTTGATGACCTAATCAAGGTCTATACACCGGCGCGCTGGTGTGCATATAAGGGCATATGAGTAATACGATGTCTCAAAGGGATCATACAGGTTCAGTTACTGAACCGGAAGACATGAGCTCACTCATGAGATATTGGAGAGAACCAAGTTCCGTGCACGGTCGTCTTGCTTTGGAAGCGTGATTGAATTTATAGGTTTGATATATACTTTTGGAAAGTATATGATCAACACCTAGGTATGATATATGCTTTTGGAAAGCATATGATCGATACCGACTCCCAATGATCGAATAAGAAACTTTATGATAAAACTTTGAAGTAGACAATGTAAAATTGATCTTATACTTCAGGTTTATTCTGAGTCTTCCAGTATGGAGGATGTACAGGTATTGGGAATATCTAAGGGTGATGTGATCATAAACGGTTGTGTAATCACGATGCTTCCATTCCTAGGGAGTGATGAAATGAGCCTGGAATTTAGTGACTCCTCTCAGTAGAGAAGTAATCTGATCTTAGTCCAAATGTTGGACATTGATCTGAATGTGATTCAGATGCAACGAGAAAATTAGATTTGTGGTCTTGATTTAATTAAGCGTCTATGGGAGGCCCGAGATCTAGATTTGAGATATGATCTCAATATCCAAGTCACTATATGTGGAACAATACAATCGCCCTGTCCTTATCTCCAAGTATCCGCGGAGAAAGCGCATTATCCTTGAAAGAGTTCAGGATAATTTCATTGTTGATATATGTATCCGAGCATTGAGAAAATAGATAATTAAATGTGATTTAATTATCATTAATAATATGAATTTGATTTATATTATAAAGAGAGTTATCTTAGATAATTAAATGTGATTTAATTATCAAAGATGTAAATAATGTGAATGTGATTCATATTATTTAGGCACATGAGAATAGAGATCCAAGATGATTAAATGTGATTTAATTATCATGGATATGAATAATGTGGATAGCACTATCTTTATTAACCATATATATTATAAATGTGATTTATAATATATAAGAGAGCACTTTATAATTTACATTTGTTAATTAGATGCTGATGTGAATTGGATTCACATTGGACAATTAATTGAAAATGTAATTCGCATTTTATTTTGGGTTGTGAATGTGATTCACAAATTTCCATTGGCAAGATTGCAATATTCACAAAATAATTATGAATTATTTTTGTTGAATAATTTACAACAAGTGTTGTTGTAAATCTTGGAGATTTCCATGGAATAATGTAATCTCATGAGATATCATGAGATTACATGAGATTGCCACCAGATCCTATATTATGGAAGGCGGCAATCTTCATTCCAATAATCTCCGTGATTGCTTGATTTAATTTGGGATTGATTTATATTGATTTATCGATATAGAATTAATCTAAATTAAATTAATTGTTGTTGGTTTTTACCAACACAAATCTTAGCTATTAAAAGAAACACAAATTAATGTGAGCCATTGGATTTGTGTTGTCCATGGATTGAGATCCATGGATCCCAAAATATTATAAAAGGAGAGGCAACCCCTTTGCTCTTCTTTACACAAGAGAACATAAGTCTCTCTTCTTTTTCTCTCTACACGCCCTCTCTCCTTCTCTCATGGGGCCGTCCAACATGGATGCCCTAGAGAGAGTCTCCGTTGCCGCAGTGTCATCGTCATGTTGCCCGATCGTTTGCTCATGGATCTCCATCTCTTTCGGTGCACTTCGCTTGGAAGAAGACGTTGGATCTCGTGTGTCGAGATCAGGAGATCCACCGCTTGGATCATCAACATGGATTGCGAAAAGCACGCGTTTCATCAACACGCTCGCAAGTGTCTCCTCCGTCGGATGGGACTTGAGACAGGAGGTCTCTTCATTTAGAGACTCAATCGCAACCACGCTTCAAGATATAATCCTATTACTTATTTATGGTTTAGACGAAATGATCTGAGAAGTGTTCTTGGATCATGTGGTTTCGTCACATGAATTTTTTTAATTTTCGCTGCATAGAACAACTAGTTTGACTAGTCGTTCTTCATCGTATTCGATACAACGCTCATGCTTCCGTGATGAGCTTTAGCATTATTCTATATCCTTCAAGTGGTATCAGAGCCTTAGGTCGAAGGTTTTGGATACGATACGCAAACCTAGGATGTCTTGGGTTCGTTAAGGCCGCGAAAGTTTTTGTCGCATTTGATTTTCGCACATCTGTTTAGAGAATAAATTTGGACCTGTTTAAAATGTTTAAACACGAATTAATCACTTGGATTTTGTTCCCCATTAAATAAGGAAATCGTAGGATCTCAGTTTACGTAATTTGGATTCCGTTTGCTTGAGATATGATTGTTTTAATGAACATGTATTCACTGTTGCGAGAACTGTGAATCTTAACATGATTAATAAGTTAATTACTATTTTGATCCGCCTAGAAATGCATGAAATACCACTTAGATTCTGTCATAAATCAAATTAGAAATCTTTTAAAATTGATTTTGTCTAATTTGGATTTAAATTGATTGAGATATGTCAATTTTAGTAAGTAGGGATCACTGTTGAAATTACATTCCTAATCAAGAACCATGTAATTGTCAATTAGTGAAATTAATTGTTAATTTCATGAAATAATTATGGAAAATATTTGAGAAATATTTAATGATGATTATTTCCTTAATTGACTTGGCCTCAACCAATAAATTGATTAGATTTGATCCAGATCATAATTGGAAATACAATCAACAAACAACTTGCTTGAATAGGATTGGAAATCTGTTAGCAAATTTCCTTATAATCAAAACAAATATTTTGATTATTACTGTATGGTATAATTTTGGTTGAATAACTGATGAATACTCATTCATCACTCTTTATTCTTATATTTTAGCTACAAAAACCTTTGCAAATGCATGTAGATATGTGTAAATAGAAATAATTACCAAAAGCATGCATTGTGTAAAAATCTATAATTAGCATGTTTTTGTGCAAAAATAAAAGAACAAAGATTAAAAAGAAAAAGAGGGAAATATTTAGAATAAATATTGAGCAACCTAACCCAAGGGAGGGCTCAGCATGGGCCTGACCGCATAAAAGCCAAAGTAGAGGGAGATAGGGGCTCATGTGTGTAAATACTTATGTAAATAAATAAAAGTATTTTCCTCACAAAAATAGACTCAAATTGGTTTGTAAATATTTATAAGTATAAAAACAAGATAAAAATAGAAAAATCAAAAAGAACAAAAACACCACTTTCACATTGCACATAGAACCACCTTTATATTTATTTAGCCTTATAAATAAATAAAATTAATTTCCAAAATTTTTTATAAATATTCTACATGATATAATGAAAATAAATAAAATAAAAACAATTAAAACAAAATAAAAATAGCAAAATTAAAAAAACACAAAAATATTGTAAATATATCATGTATATAAATGTATATATGTATTTATTTTACCTATGTATATAAATAATTAAAATAAAATAAAAATATCTTTTTATTCCTTATTTTATAATGAAAATAAATAAAATATAAAATAGAAATAAAATTGTACAAAAATAAGAAATTAAAAATCAAAAATCAAAATCCTATATATTGTATATATACCTATATATGAACCTACTATGTAAATACACTATTTTTACTTTGAAAAATTAATTAAAAGTCACTAAAAATAGGAAAAAAATAAAAAAAATATTTCATGTTTTAACTTTTTGCAAATTCGGCCATTTACTACCTTAATTTTCACCTTCAAAATCCAGCCACGTGGGCGCTTCCTACTGGTCCTGGGATTGTTGACCGCCCGGTCAACTACCCCCCCCAGGACCACTTCCCACGGGTCCTTAGCGGGTATCCATCTTCTCGGATTTTTCCCCGCTAAACCCGATCATGCCTTGCTCAAACCCCGGGTCCAAAATAATCTTGAGATATCCATCACCCTCGCCGGAGTATTTGCCTTGGGATCCGTGCTCTAGATTGCCCTACCCGCGCGCTCCTTTCCGGACCCTCCAGCGTATATAACGCCAGCTCCGCCACCTCGAATCTCATCTTTGGCCATTCGATTCCACCTCCCGTGAGCTCCATTGCGTAGGCGAGAGTGACAGCTTGTCCCCCGTGGTGTAGGAGCGAGGAGAGGGAGCGAAACCACTGATCCGGCGAAGCTTCGCCGCCTTGCTCCGCCACCAGCAGGAGCTTGAGCCTCGGATGTCGGCGCTCCGTGAGGCGAAGACCCAGAGCTGCGCAAGCTCACCCACAACCCATTCAGCCACCCAGGTAGACCCGTAGCCTTCTCCGTTCCTTTAATTTCTAGTTACCCCCAAATCGCCGCTCCGCCGTGTTACGCCGATTCCGACCACTACATAGCTCTATTCGATCATCGGAATCCACATTCACCATCGCCTCCTTCTCGCGCACCTTCTCCTTATCCCCATTCAACCCAGCTCGCACAGGAGCTGGGATTCAAGCTCCACCGTCTACCCCCCTCGCCGGAGCTCGCCCATATCGCTCCACAGTCCACCTTCACCCGCCTAACCGGGTCGAGGCAGTTTGCCCTCGACCCGCAAGCTTCCTGGACTGCTTTGCAGGTTCAAAAAGGGCCATCTGAGGCCCTTCGACATCGAGCCAGGAGGCGCAGCTCCGCTGACCTCGCCGGAGCTCCTTAGAGCTCGGCCGGGTCATCGGAGACCCCCATCCGACGCGGAGGCCCACGCCAGACCTCTTCCGATCACCAGCGCCCCACGAGGAGGTCAGGAGCGCACGCACGAGGCCGACGAACTTCGCCGGCGACTTGTTCTTCCTCGACCTTCAGCAGCCGTCCGATCAGACCTCCAGCTCCAGTTTGCATCTGGGCCGTCCGTTCAGGAGCCGCATTCACCGTCAGATTTGAGGAGGGTTGATCCCAGCCGTCCGATGCACGAGGGTTAGCCACCTTCACCCTACACCGTTCGATCCTCCACGTGGTTGAACCCTCGCCGTCGGATTCGATCGAGGAGCCCAGCTGTGGAACGCCCGTTGTTCCCAACCGTCAGATGCTCCACGTGGCCTCCATCCAGCCGCTCCATTAATAAAGGGTAAACTACCCTTAGGCCCTTCTGTTTATTTAATTTCGCATTTAGTCCTGTAATTAGTTAGCGTAGTTGTTTAGTTTTTGGGATATTTGCATAGTGGACCCCGTACTCTGTTTAGTTTGCATTTATGCCCCTGTGTATGGTCTGACACGTGCATCGACACGTGAGTTTCTGGTGTATTTGCAATACATGCCCTTGTAGTTCGGGTTGTTCCTTAATGAATGAGAGTTTTTAATTATTTGCATTTATACCCCTGTGCGTGATACATTTGAGCATGTGCAGATATTTTTGGGTAATTTGCGAATAGGTCCCTGGACTTTTGGTACCTGTTACCAGAAAGCCCGTGGAACTTATTTTTCTTGCATTTGGGTCCCTGAGTGCCCCAAGTACGCGCGTAGCACGTGTTTCGCTGGGTCAATTGCACCAAACCCCCTAGATTTTCGGGTATTTGCACTTTGGTCCCTGTGCACTGTGCCCCTTCTTTATTTTTAGATAAAATAGCAAAATACCTCCAAATCCAACGAAAATTGGACACATGACTCCTGCCATAGTGTAAAAGTTTCGAGGATTTTTGAGGATATTTTTGTTTTCATTTGATGTTTTTAAAAATTAAAAAACCTCCATTTTTGCTAATGTCTAACTTTTAAAGCCACAAAAAAATATTAAATAGTGTCTAAAAATTACAAAAAAATTGTCTACTGTCTATTTTGTTGTGTTTGATTTTCTAGCCAATTTTGGCTATTTTTCATTACTGAAAACCACTAAAAATTGAAAAATACTCAAAATCTTATAAAAAATTCTAGTAAAGCAATTAAAAATCCAAAAATAATAAATTAGGTGCCTAAATTTTCCTTATTTTATTCTCTTTACAGTAAAATTACCTCCCAGCTAATTTGGGGCCTTTAGATATTTTATCTAGGCCCTTTTAGCTCGGCTAGACAGTACCTATTATTTTAATCACTTTTAGATTTTTAGAAAATTAATTAAATATCAGAAAAATCTCAAAAATTCACCAAAAACATTAAAAATTATAAAACACATAAAAACATTTTTTGTTAGAATTTTTAGTTGATTTTTAGTGCTTGTAATAAATTGTTGAAGTGTGTTGTTTTCTTGTTTTTATTGTTTTCTTAATTAACTAAAAATCCAAAAAAAAATATAAAATATTTAAAAACCACCAAAAATACTTCTTTTCTTTTATTTCTTTTTGACTACTTCGTAGGCCGCGGGGCCAACCCGTGCTCCTTGTGATCGACCCTGGTCGCTATACCAGGTTAAATTAATAGCAGGACCGCTTTCGTGTGTTTGATTGATTTTCATCTATTTGGTGGTCTATTTTTCTTGATTGTTCGCATTTGATTGCTTGGGTCGCAACGACGGATTAGCACCCCTTATCCGAGTGGTCATTTTTGCGTCCATCAGAATGGCGCCGTTGCCGGGGAGCACGGCTTAGTAGTTTCATTTTATTCTCGTTTTTGTTTTCGCGGCTCTTTCAGAGCTCGCGGCTTTTTCACGGCTTTTGTTTATATTTTATTTTTGTTTTATTTTGTTTTATTTTCTTTTCTTTTGTTTTTGTTTTGTTTTATTTTTGAGTGTTTATTTTATTTTGCATTTTTGCATATATACCCTCACATCAGTTCCACTTATTTTTCCTATTATTATTATTTGATTATTTTGGTCTGACCACCTGTCTCTGTTTCTTGCGAGGGCCCGAGGACCGCAGAGGCGACTTTCGAGGAGCCGACGCAACCGTAGGACTTGGAGGCGGCTCCCTTCTGTACGGAGCTGCAAGAGAGAGCAAGAGAGAGTTGAGTGGGAGAGGTTTTTATTTTTCTTTTTATTCTATTATTATTGGAATAATACAGGTACTCAGAGACTGGACACTTGGACTCTTTGACTTAGCGGGTCTGTTTCGCCGAGCACCGGTGTGCTCGAGGGACCCTTAGGTGTTTTTCACGGCTTTTTCGCGGTTTTATTTTCTTTTCTTTTTACTGCCTTTTCCGGTGTTTACACGGTTTTTATCGAGCCCCTAGATTTAGGATTTTATACTTGCTTGTGCCGTAATTAGTAGGGTCCCCACACTTAATTATTTGCCTGTTCCTATAGTGCGCTTAATTGGACCTACTAATAATCAATTAATAAAAATAACTGATTAATCTCCTTCGTAGCCTACGTGCCGCAGCCTACCCCGTAAAGCGCTTTCTCCTACCCCCGATTTGTCGGGCAGAGGAGGGGTGGGCCAAGACCGGACCCTTTGGCTTGGAGGTCGGTGATCGGTTAGACGGTTCTGCGAGTAGACTTGCTCATCTAGGACTCGGTTTTTATCGCTGCATCATTTAGGTAGTTTTATTTCTGTCTTTACATTTATGCGCGGATCATATTGCATGTAGAGTGCTGGAGACAGGTACGCCTTTCTAACTTTGCATGCATCATTGATTTATCGTGCATCGGCTTTTTCATCTTCCCCCTTGTTTTGGATTAAATAACCAGGAGAACCGAAAAATTCGTTAGGCCTTTGTTTTTATTGAAAAATATTAAAAAGAAAAATCATAAAATTGGGACTGCTAAGACTATTGACCCTAAAAGACACTTCACTTAAAAATTTGTCTTGGAGAGAGCAACCCCCTCATTGTTTGGTTTGCTTGCGTGAGAGAGTGACCCGCACCCTAGGTAGAGCCCTCCGGTGCTATTTCCAGCTGACTACCGACTCTTCCGTGCGGGCCAGTCGGTTGGAGTAGTATCGGGTATCCTAACAGGTCATGTAAGCGCTCTGATAGACTAATTGTTCACCTAATAAAAACTGACAAGATAATTTGACCGAACCTTCACGGTCTTCAGCTCGTGTTGCGTTGGTGAACAGAGGGGTTTGCATTCTGATCATAGTTTTTCCAGATCCCATCCGCACTACTCGACCAGACCACGATGATGGGTAGACGCTCTCTTAGGCAGCCTCTGGCTGCACCACTTTCGGGCACGTCTACCCATTCATCTAGGTTGTCCCGCGAGAGCCGAGACCAGTTCTCCGAGCCCGAGTACGATTCCGCCCTGTTCCCCCTCGACCCCCTTTCTTTCGGTTCTGAGAGATATGAGCCAGAGGAGAGACTCACAGATTTGACAGCGCCTGAGTTTGGCTCGTTTGATTTTGCAGACGCCATGGCCGCCAGGTTCTGAGGATCGCTCCCGTCAGCCTGAGCATTTTGTATTGGATCAGGGAGCGATCAACTCCACCCTGATTGCCTCGTTAGAGACCGTCCAACAGCAGTTGAGGGATCAGGGAGCATTCATTCTCGATATGAGGAGAGAGATGGAGCAGATGCGAGCAGAGAGAGCAGAGCGCGAGCAGAGGAGAGAGGGACCGAGGATCCCAGTGGATGCTGGGTTGCAGCAGCCGCATCCGCCGCGCACACGACAGGTG